>CAAKHC010015861.1:30492-41703 GCA_901007825.1 Macroramphosus scolopax | reverse complement strand
GGCTGGATGGCACCTGTCTCTTAAATGTCGATACTAATTTTCTCCGCTTGCATTTACGACCTATCCCGTCGTTTGTCTCTCGGGAGGACAGGCTCTGAAGATGTGGTGCACTTGTTGACGTAATAATCGTCTTTGCAACTGATTTCATTTTGGTCTAACTGCTGTTTTTCCGCACTTCCAAAAGCAACATATGTAGTTACAGAGGTGCAGGAACAGGACCACACCACCTCTTGTATGATTCTATTTCTGTATCACTTCTTCTTCCCCAAGACTGAAAGATACCCCAGGGGGTTGATGAACCACCGGCTCCTTGACGCTCCAGCTTCTCAACAACTCCTGATGGCGTCCTATCATTCCATCGCCATCACCCCCTTCGCTCTCCACCTTCACCTTCACCTCTTGCTCTTCGCTCTCGACCCTCACCCCTACAACTCTCGACTCTCTCGCTATCCTTCTGAAACACTCCCCTTACCAATCAACCACAGCTGAACTTTACTTTTGGTGGACTTGTTAGTGAAAACAGAGTTGTCCGCTGGATATCCATTAACATCGGCACATCTGTGTGTGTCTGCCCAATTTGTGTGTTTGTCAAATGGACAGCGTTCCTATCAATTAAACCTGGGAGAGTTGATAACAGTCGACACGAGAGAGACCGAATGTTTGGAGCAGCTCTGCCGTCGTTTCCCCTGCGGTGCGGCGCAGAGCAGATCTTTGTCCGGGGTCACAGCCTCTGCTGAGAGCACACCTGGCAGCGCAGATACAGTCGTTTTCTACACCAGCGAATGGAAACGAATGTGTGTGTGTGTGTGTGTGTATGCTAAAGGGACAGATGGCAACAATGAATTTATGTGCATGTCACTGTTGGACGAAGGTGAAGGAAAAGGCAAACAAGTGAATACATTTGTGTTTGAATGCATGTGTGTTTGTTGAATATACAAATATGAGTAAACTCAGATACAGGATTTATATAAGATAACATGCAGGCTGGAACATCACGGATTCCTGTGGATGTCTGGACTCTAATAGAACTTTGTTGTTATGAAGGATTCTTCTGATTTTGTTCAAAGATTAATACGGCTACAATGGCTTTTTTTGGGAAGTACGGCTTTTAATATTGTCTTTCCTTCTCTGAGCCAGACGCTACGATCTGTATCACCGTCCAGTGTCTGCGCTCTGACCAGAGCTGCTTTCTTCTGTTTTTCATTTGTTTAATTCATCATCATCAGAGATGCTAAATCAGCACATTTTCAGTGAGATTTATATGATTATAAATAAATCAGCTGATCACCTCTTGGGTTCAGATCCATACAGAGAATCATCTCATCTAATACAGCTATAGACAGGAAAGTCAATGGAAGTATAGCCGGCTATTTAAAAGGTGCTTTTATTGTTTCATGGTCAGTTAAAAGGGACTGCAGGTTTGTGTCCATTAACTAGCATGCTACAGTCTTTGGTTGATGCGAGCACCTCCGACTTTCGCTGCCCTTTTCTTCCTCAACCTCTTCGGGCAGGTCTAAATCAGGAAGCACTTAACCATTGTTGTCACGGCTGACATCAACGATGGGCCGAGTGCAAGAGGTCCTGGTTCGGCACCTTGTGGCACTCCGCTGCGACCGGCCACCGTTGCCAGGTCGGGCGTCACAGATGTCACAGGACATTTTAATGGAAAAAGGTAAATCATTTATGAAGAAAGAGACATTTCCAGTGGCTGTAAGAGGTCCCCCTGGTTAGCTCTGCAAATATAACCGCCTATAGTGACGGTACAAAACTGTGGCAAAGTATTAGAGAGAGGGTGGATAGGACCACTTAATCCCATTAAGGTTAACTTCTAATTGAGTGTCTAATGTTTCTCATTTACCAGCAGAAACCGAAACTTTGCATTGTCCATACCTCACTAATATTTCATGAAAACCTCACTAGCTCTAATTAACATTTTGCAAAATTCACAATATTGCAAACGGTAGCAAAGACAAGTGACAGCATTCTCACATTTTTAATCTGCTGTGCTAACATCCTCACACATGTTGGAGATACCTGTGGAGGTTTGTCAGAGCTTGTCAGTTAAGCTGAGGTTGGTAAAGCATGCTGATTATCCGTGTGACTTGCATTGTCGCAGCCACAGCGTCGTACTGTTTTGCAGCCCGTTCCGAGTCTTCACACTTGTTCTCATTCATAATGAATACCGATGGTGCTGCAATATTAATAAGCCTCAGTGGCCTTCGGCATTGGGTTTATTTAAGGAATCAGATTAAGAGGACAATGGAGGAGACAGGATCTCTCAGTGAGTCTGTGTGGCTGTAGTCCTGTTTTCGCTCACATTTATTGTTAATAAAGTAAGCGTAGTGTCGTGGGTTTGATCCCCTCACTGCTACAGTCCTGCTGATTGTCTTCGGGCGAGATACCATCCACCTGTTTGTGCACTCGCAGCCAACTACAACCGATTCACAAACATTATCTAAGAACTGGAGTCAGGAAGCAGAGAGACACAACTTCATATGACAGTGACAGCGCTTCTTTACTTGTTTCCATGGCAACGTTTAAATTGCCTTCCGTCGTTATTTGTAGACCGAACAAAGGGCATTTCAGAAAACAAGCAGGGACACAATTTACACATTTTCCCAAACGCTTCACGCCCACTGCTGAGCGACTTCCATGATTGAGAGCCGGGCAAAGTCAGAGCGGCGAACACGACCGTTGGTCGTTCCGAAGAACGACAGTCAACGTGAAGAGACATCAGAAACATTTTTCTGGTTCCCCAGCTTGTAATTTTCCCGGCCATATGTGGTGCATTGCTGATAAATTGCGTTAGATAAGGAGCTCTGAGAGCAAGCGAGACTGTTTAAAGTGTGGAAGAGTGCATTAAATTGAAGTTGATGCAACTGATGTGTGGAAGTCAGTCAGCCCGATAAAAGCCAGCGTTATTGGACTTGTGTGACTTTTCTCAAGAGAGCTGCTGAGAAAAAGAAAGTTACAGTGTAGCACATTTAATAAAGGATAGGTTAAAACGTACAGATGACGAGACAAAATAAAATAAATTGTATTTTTATTGTACCATGAATTCGTCTCAAGGCAGAATAACAGAACGTTTTCTATGGAAGTGAAGAAAAATTACATTTATTATGATGATATATAAATACTTGCATTGACATGAAACAAAAAGGAGAATTCTACAATGCATAATGGAATGATCTATCTGAGCGTGCCGAGGCGGTGTATCCCTCCACCCTCACCTTGAAAGCTGCTCCGTCTGTGGCATGAATATTCTTCTGCAGGGCGTACGAGTAACATTCAACATCTGAAAGGGCAAATCCGTCTGTGACATCATCTTAGACTAGTATACCACCGTTACAAGGTCACAGTATTCGCCCAGGTAGACGTGTCTTTTTTTGCAGGATCTACTTTTTCGACTGGGAGATTAAATACTAAATTGGTTTCCCGCTGAACAGTTTGGGCTCTCGAAGATTAACTACCACTTTAAACTTTTCAGGGAATCTATTAAAAGTTCTACATTATAAGAGAAACAATAGTATGTTAAGCGAAGAAATGAGTTTCACATTCTTCAGCCTTACAAATTCACTTCTAACCGTTCATACGGTCGTTTGTTAGCTTGAATCGAAGCACATCACAGGAACCTAATTCAGTGGACTGTTGCGTACAATCAGAGCATGCTGTCTTTGATGCCGTCCGAACCTTTACACTGGAATTCAATAATTCAGAGTTACAGTAGGAATCCGAGAGGAAAGGCAAAGGCTGCTGTTCAAAAATTCAAGAACAAGACTTTTGACTCGCTTTGATAGACCAGAAGTGTGAAGGTGTTGCACAGATCTCAACAAGCAGCGAACAACACTCTCACACCCACGGTAAGACTCACGACGGCCTGATGCATTTGGTTGGATGTGAAATTTAGCAGTGATTGCGCTGAACAATGCTTCTCAGGGTCGCCGACCCCTTTAACAACACTGTCAACCTCTGTTATCGGGGTTCAAATTAATATGCAGAAAAGCTGCACACCAGCTTCTTCCCTCACTTTTCAAAGGAACAGCAAGGCGGCGAATCTCAAGATGGTCATCAGCCTCATTATTCAGGCAAATCAGAGGGAACATGTATACAACAGATTTGTAATTCATCTTACCTAACATCTTGATTAAATCCAAACTAGCCAGGAGCAGCAGCTGTGCAAGGGGAGACGTTGATTCCAGAGATTAGCCCCCAAACAACGTTGACGTCTTTCAACCTTTCAATCAGAGAACTCTTTTTTTTTTTTTTAAAGAGGCTTCAAAGGGACTTTATTGAAAAGGTTACCAAACACTCAAATACATACAGAAAAGGACACCATGTGTTGAGGGCTTGCGAGAGGAATTTTATCACACGACTGAAGTGTCCATTTTTGCAGCTTTCCGGAGAACCGCTTATCGAAAAGGAATTCAAACTTTAACCACGGAAGCGAAGAGATATAAAACCGTAAAATTAAAATGCAAATTAGCAGATGCATCAATGGGTATGACCAGCGTGGTGAGGAGATGAGGCGGCGGTGATGGTGGGGGGGAATCAGGGTATAATGTAATCTAGGACCGCACCTCACGATTCTTCTTCTTTTTTTTCTTTATTAATCTAATCTTTTTTTTCAGTTGGCCCATTTGTCAAACTAATATAACCAGAGAACCAAAGATCTTTTAGCACTCAATTAATATTTACTCCAAATACACATCAAACGTTTGTCTCATTAATATTTGAATGTTTGTGTTCAGTCATTAATTCCCACGTCACCGCGACGCTATAATAATAAGAATAATAGACTAGTTGTGAAACGCCCAAGTTCATGATAATAGATCTGGTGTTTAATGATAAATATAACTGGGGGTTCAATCTTTAATAGACGTTTTATCTGTGGAGCTCTCTGTTGCCGGGATGAACGGCCGGCTCAGATTACGCCTGAGGCGAGGAAGGAGGCGGTCAATGCAACAAGTCCACTGACATACATTTTGTATGTTCTATATATTCTGCAACATTCTGCCTGGAAATATCTCACATGTATAATGGAATTTTAGATTTAGTTTACTGTCTTTCGCAGCCCAGCGGCATTGTGAGATTCTCCAGGGTCTCTGACATTGGATCTAATCCGCTCAAGAAAGAGCGAATACTTAGTGTTAGTTGCTTGTCGACATGCAGGCAGACCTGACTGAATATAAGTCGGCTGCAGCAATTGTCCAATGCATCCACAGATACAAGGCAACAGTGTTCAAGCTTAACAAAGCTTAATACCACATTGTGTCATCAGACAGATTCTAGCACAGAAAATACTGTAAACAAGTTGTTTCTTCCGAGAAAGGTTCAATCCCTTTTACTCACTTTAGCAGGAGAGCAAACAATAGACGATGACGCCTGTGGGCAGCTTCCACTGTGTGGCGACTTGAAGGTCGTATCATTAATCAAAGAGGGGGGAGATGAAATCCCTGAGGCACATTAAAGATCTTTATCCCAGAGACGGTCCATTTTAAAAGTAAACCCGTCATGTCAATTGCACTTGATAGATATGCCGGATTACACGGTAAGAAAACAAAACTATTTCTCATGGTTAAAAGGGAACCAATTTACGGTTTACAAATTCATCTGGAGATCTGAAGCAAACCGGCCACCGATTCCCCCGAGTTCCTTCAAAGTGGATCTGAAATCCACCATCTCTTTCCCCGGCAGATCGATGGCGGTTGAAGAGTTCATTATCCAAGACAAATCCATATGCTTCTCTGCCAGATCTTCAACCGCTCCTCTCATCCTTTCCGCGCTCTGCTTTTTAATTGGCCTTCAATCATCAGTCATCGCCGGCCGCACTTGTTCTTTTACCCACTCTGTCGTTACAGTCTAATGACACAAAGGCTAATTTTACACCCACCAGTCGTTTTGTTTAATTACCGACTGTCAAGTCTCCTTTGGCTCAATCAATAACAACCATATCGTGATGGAGGGAAGCTTTGGGAGAAAATGTCCATGGGGCACTTGATTTGGAGGAAGAAAAGACAATTCTTCATGTCATTGGACAAGGAGAGCTAGCAGAAGCAAATAGCTAATTGGTCATTGGGGATGATTTGTGCAATGTCACTGACACACTGTACGACGTCTGCGTCACACATTCTCAAGTTCACTGCGTTCGAGGGTTTTCGCCGCGTGACTCGGTTCAACTTTCTCACTGACGATTTATTTCATTAAAAGTCTCTGTGTCGTGAGACAATTTCACTTTTACCAGCTTATATCCCAAAATGTACTTGTGTAGCTTGATGCGACTGTCTTGCTTTGTGCAGTTGGTGTTTCATTCTTTTAATAACTTGTGCAAAAATAATTTTTATATGCAAAGGATTCATCGAGTTTTCGTCCAGTTTTGGCGAAAAATGAAAATGCACACGTACAAACAGTTTTAGGTGCATGACTATAATTTTATGCACCTTTCTCCTGGTTTGGTTGAGCAGATACACCAGACTGTATTGGTGAAGTTAGCAGATGTAGCAGAAGCTTTACTGCCGGTGCAAAAAGGTCCAGAGCTTTTTACTAAAGCCTGTCGATGCTACCTGAAGCTTCATGACGGGAGACCCATCAACCAATCATCTCTATCAGTTGAAGACGCTCGGTTATCGGGGACCAATGGGAGACGGCGGGCCGGGCCAGGCGGGGAACTGATAGTGGAACTGAGTGGCTGTGGCAGCGTTAATGGTAAGTGAGAGGTAATTAGAGAGAAAAAGACTTGCGCGCAGCTCTCCATCCGGCGAACAGAGCGGGGAGCGAGCTTCCCCGCCGCCTCATTTATCATCATCTGCTTAGCAGGCGGCTCAGAGTCAGGACAAACAGAACAAACCCCCTCCATCCATCGCCTTCTCTTAGTCGCTCTCTTGTTCCTCCTTATAATCTTATCTTCTGTCATTTTCATTTCTTCGCAACTCATCGCGTCGTATCGTACTTCCACATCTCTTCTTGTGCCCTGGTGTCGTCTTTGTCATTGCCGGCAGTCTCAATATGTGCCTACGTTTTTCTGTCTATAAGCCATCTGTTGCTTCTGTTGTCTTTCCTATTTGTCATTCTTGTTCTTCTTTTATTGTCCTTCTCTTTTTATTCAAGATCCTTTGATTCCTTTGGTGCGTTCCACTCCTCATTTCGGCATCGAAATATTCCTCCTCTGTCTTCAATCTTTCCCGACGTATTTTCATACAACTCCTATTATTTTGATGCAACAACCTCAGATGATGTCATCTCTTCCAGATGTGTGATGGATGTGGAAACTCACACTTAATCTTCCTCGGGATGACTCAGCGAAAAAACTCCAAATGAAATCAGATTCATCAGCGCTCTCCTGTGTAGCGTACAGTCAATGATTAATGATCTCGTCTTGTTGTACAACTGCAACAACATGTCAGACGCCTGGCGGGGACACACAGGCAACACGGCCAACATCACCGATTGTTGGCAACGAGGTGACGAAAAAACAAGGTTCACGAGGAGGGAACAAAAAAAAAGAACAACGGGACGCGGACAGATCTCGAGGGTGCGACGTGCAAACAAATTTGTAGTAGTTTGTATCGCTCAAGACCGGCGGCGGTTGTTGGAGAAACAAAGAACAGATACACCCCATCTATCACTTCATTCTACCCTGGTGAGGAGAGTCGTGTGCTGGACTCCTCAGCCCCCTGAGCGATGGAGTTGCAAGCAATGGGAGCATGCCGCTGTTTGATACCTGACCAAAAATCACAAATAGGTTGGAGCCTGATATACTGGCCTGTAGTCGAGTACCAGTTTGTGCATTTGGGAGGAGTCAGACGACAGTCTGACATCGTAGAAAAGTTATATCACTTGGACTGCTGGGGGATCTATAGGGCTTAAATCTGGCCTCTTTGATTCATATATGCTTTTATGTCTGCAAGTCCCTCGTCCCGCTCCGCTGATCTCTGATTCCACCCACATGCAAGGACGTTTTCCGTTCACCACAATAGCTCCGGTCTGAGCGCTGGCTAAAGTGGTCCTTCCAGACGTTTGCCTTCACCGCCGCCACGGAGAGCTGCACTCAGCATTGATTAAAGCCACAGCTAGGTGAAAGCCTATGACAGGCGACCACTATGGCTGTCACCTCACACATGCAGGATGAGGATGAGGAGATAAAATGAAACTCGGGGCAGTTAACCCTCGCTGTAGACATATAACAATTAGATTAGACTCTAATAGGGAGATGTGCTGCTGTGTGCCGTGCACACACAAATGCACTAAACTTTAAAACCCTTAAGATGAAAGTTTGAGTCATAAACAACGTTTTCCGGGACGGACCATTTATAGCAAATTGTTGCAGACTTCGATTGTAAAGAAAAGCTCTTCTGTTGGAGGGAGGTCTTAGAGGATCTGAACCCTGAGAGCTAATCATCTTGTGAAAAAGGAAGGAAGATCAATGGTAGTTTAACAAGAACAAAAAACAACATGGAGTTGTGGTAGTTTTGGAGGCTGCGAGCGGCATTGGTGGAATCATAATCAGCAGAGCGATTATAAAAGTTGTGCAATAATGTCTGTGCTGCGTACCTGCGTGGATATAAGTGGACATTACTGGCCACACAGAGCTGTGATGCTCCGAGGATGATCTCTAGAATCCGCACCCTGCAGTAAATTAACAGATGTCTGCCCACCGAGCTTCGTTACTCAGCTCGAGTGGCGGGTGAATTATAAATGGTAAATTACACACCGGTTTGCCGTCTCTTTTCCCATGAATCTTAACACCTCATTGTGCTCCCAAGAATAAGCCGGTGTTATGGACACAAGTTGGATCCAGATAGTTAAGATGATAATCCGGAACGTGATGCTGCGATATCGTCTCGCAGACACGGAGCCTTTTGTTTGAGTATCCTGTAAATGTTTATCCGTGTTTTTCTATGACGCTAAGATGAAGTCATCCAATGCCGACGTGTCTCTTCCCGACCTGATCACAATTGAACGATGGGAAAAATAGAAACGATCGTCCGACCCTTCAAGTCCTCAAAAGCGATCATGCGGAACGAAAACGACGACAGGAAGTCAAAGTGCACATATCAGCTGCCCTATTACATCCTAATAGCTATTGTTAACTTGCCAGCCGTTCATTTGGAATCAGCTGCACTGATGATATTCTCATTAAGCCTTCAACCTGTGATCATGATAGACTTTAACGATCCTCTGAAAGTAATATTTCTGATATCTCAGCTGCTTGTTTTCCTGCAGCCCTGCTCAGCATGCACCGGGGCTTCAATAACGCTATTAGGCTGTGAGACGCGTCTGAAACACGTACACATCTGCCTCGCGAGTGAAGTGAGCACAGATGGCTCTCAGATCAAACCCCTGAAGGTACCGTAGTCCTGAATCCAAGATCACCAGCCTTTTTTTTTCTTTCTCCAATCTGGCAGAAACTGATAAAGTATGCAATGAGGGGACTGACATCATCGCTGCATTACAATGCTGCAGGAGGTTTTCCTAAATCTTTGTGATGTGCTTAAGTTGAAGAATGGAGCCACAGTTAAACGTCTGTCAGATAAGTTTATTGACCCAGAACATGTCTTTTTTTTTAAGGTAGAGAAGCTATGTGCAGATCGCAGACTGATTTAAAGGCACGTATAGTCACGAGGCTGCAAGATAAATAACTGTCAAACAAAGATAACAAACTTCACATATTCAAATCTGAGCAGACAGCCGATGCTGAGTCAGGCGACGGATGACTATGCAGCAAGACAGTAACTCTTATCTCTGGTACAGTCCGGTCTATCACTTCCTCTCCCCCCTCCACTTTCTTCACCCGCTCTCCTCCCCTTCACTCAGCGTCCCTGCCGGAGCTTATCTACAGTCACACCTCTCTCCCCCATCTTGAGCACATATCTTGTGTGGCAGTGTGCGTCATGCATCCCCGGCCCTGTCGAAGATAGGACATTACACAGCAGACACTCCGCTCACTCCAGATCCGGCGCGCAGATGATGCCCGCAGGCGGACGACTTAGTGCAGAGTTGTTTGGTCCACATCCTCGATAAGCCGCTTCGATCCCGTCCCAGTAGTGCGTTTACCTGGGTTTGTTTGTGCAATGATCGTCCAACTATCACCTTTCTGTCGGGGGAACCTGAGCTGATATGGCGGCATGGTGTTTTAGTGGCAGGTGTGTCGACAGGGCAAAGAAAACCGGAGATTTGAGAGCCGATACTGTTTAGAAGACACGTAAGAGATTTCTCCGAATGCCCCTTTAAACGTCTTTTTCTAGTAAATTGTGATTTACTAGAAGGTGATTTAGAAAATTAATTATCACCAGGAAACAAAGAAAGACTACATGCATACCTCACAGCAAGTCATAAACCAAACAATCTGAAAACCACACAGATATATATGATCTTAAAGGGCAGGTTGTTCGTGGTGGCGTGCTCCATCTGATAGTGGCCCTGCAGGGATGGAATGGAATATATCAGGGTGGTACACGGGGCGAACGCTTGTTTTCCCCAAACCCATTCGCGAAGATAAGAAAGTGATGACACTCAGGGTAACAAAGGATAGAAAAAAGGAAATTGGAAAAGGGAGGGGGGAGTATGATGTAGAAGATCACAATATCTTGACATATAGCTCTGGTTTTTCCTTGAAATGGTAAAGTTACATTTGTCATCAAGTGGCGTAGAATTTTTTTTTTTTTTTTTTTACAATTTCCTCGTTAATAATCCCGCCTCTTTATCCTTGTGAGTGATGTACGTTAATGCAGGTACACAAATCTATTATGGTGTTTGAAAAACCATCAATGAACATTTCCAGTGGAGCAATTTAGTGGGAAATGACTTGAATTATTTGTGCAGGAAAAAAGAAAACATGACTCGTTCACTTACAACCCCCGACCAACATCGATCGTCGTTACATGGTGTTACGACCTAGCTCGTTGTAAGAAAAGGAAGTAACACAACCCGATTGAAAATGGTAAATTAAAAGGATTTTTAATTAACAATAACTTAAATTTTCATTTAGCAACACAAAACAAAAGGGCTATACCAAACTCAGGGCGCGCAAATGCGGAAATGTGACAAACCAAACCAAACAAAATAGCACTCTTCCTAAATCAAGAGGCACTCCAAACTAAATAACAAAAATGGCACTCTTTAAAACACAAGAGGCAAATACAAAGAAAGTAACAACAACAAAAGTTCAAACAGTCTCTCCGAATGTTCAACTGAATGTTACTTTACACAAAGTAA
>CAAKHC010015861.1:0-10850 GCA_901007825.1 Macroramphosus scolopax | reverse complement strand
GGTCAGAGATCAATGTTTTTTTTTTCATCTCAGCAAACTTCATATCGTTGAAGATATTAGATAAGATATTATCTCTCTGTAAGCCACCAAATTGACTGAGCAGTACACATTGACACGCTCAAGCACACACCGTGAGACAGAGAGCATGTTTACCGATGATTGATGGAAACCGAAGTGAGTCATTGACCCCGACAGCTGCTCTTTTTGTCAGAAGAGTACTGTGTTCAATGCCCCTGAAAGCTCTTGGTGGAGGGTTAGCCTCTGGGCTGAGGATTTAAGATGTGATAAGGTAATTGCCCGGTGTTTAGACAGAAGTATCATTGGTCCCCCATCTCTGGTCCGCTGTCAAGGAGGTTAACGACCACAAGCCCAGACAGTGATTAAACATTTATAAAGGACACCTAACCCCTTATATATCAAATGATCTCTCCAGCACAGGCCTCCGACTGTTCAGCTATTCCAAAATCCTGTACCCCTCTCCGGCTTTCCAGACCTTCACAGTACCCTGGGGAATTGTAACCCTCTGGACTTTGCTCATATTGTTTTCAAAATCATGCATCCATTTTCATAGAAATGGCTGCTATAGCTTTTAAAAATGGCATTCTGCACACATTAAACAGGAAGCTTCCCCTCCCGGATTCCGAGAAGTTATGAGCAGACTCACGTCAGCAAGTTCTTTAGCTGCTGTGGTGGTAGAAAGGCTTTGCCATTACTTTTATTATGAAAAACCCTAAATCGATCGGTAATTATAAGCTTTGCCTACATTACCAAGGAACCCAAACTTTTTTACCAGCATCCTCATATGTTGAAAAGCCTAATTCGGAGGAGCTTTAATAAGCTTTTTAAACGGACTGACCATACCACCACAGCAGTGTCAGCTCCTCCCAGAGTGGTGGGTTCATGATCGTAGGAAAAACAGGCGTCGGGTTACATTTTGCCCCAGGACGGACTTGTTCTTGTTGGATGTTTACGTCCACCTCTTTGTTTGTATACATCTTTGAGAAACAAACCCAGGACAATGGAGAATTATAGCAAACCGGTACGTTCCTTCGTAATTGGACGAAACAAGAGGATAGATGATGAATCAATAAATCCTTACCAGCAGTGGCCCGTGTAGCAAAACTGCTCTGCACAGCCTATAATAGAAATTCCCACAAGACATTTTCACCCTATCCTCGTCATCTGTTCTCCATTGTCTTCTAGCCCTGCTCACTTGTGCTACCATAGAGTAGAATCAATCACAGCACTGCTAAGGTTTTGCGGCAAATCATTGCTGCCTAAAGGCATAGAAAGGAGAGCAGGCTGACACTTTATCTGGCATCTAGCCAGTGGCCTTGGACGTAGTCATGTCGTTCTCGTATTGTTCTGCTGCTGTCTCCAGGGAGCGGGTCCATGCTTGATTTGAACCGCGGGGTGTCTTTTAAAGTTCATGTTCAAGAGATCGATATGAATGAGTTTGGTCATCGAGGACACGGCCCTATTTGGAGCAAGTGCACTGCTGTGTAAGACTATGGGGTGAACAATGGGCAGTCAAATCATATGACAGGCTCCAGGCACTGGTCTGGTTTCAATCTCAGATAAATAAATCACAGCTTAATATCTGTCCAATATAATTCCTCCAATATGTCAGTGACTGGAGTACAGGCGCGAGCGAGGAAAGGATAAATCAGAATGTCCGAGGCATCCCGAGAAATAAAAAGAAACAGGGACGGTGGTTGCTTCGGATGAAAGGCTAAACACTCGCTGGTAGACATGAGAGTCGGATCTGTCTCCTTGGCTGTCGCGCCGGTGCCCTTTTCAGCTCAAACAGGGGATAGAGGTCTGCGGATTCGGTTACTCTGATTAGAAGATTGCACAGCCTGACGCGCCAGGATAAAGGATGGGCAAGTCATGTTGGATGTAACCCAAGCTAGTGGCTAGTCTCTAGGTAAATTGGTAGGATTAGAGAGACAGGTGTCCAAGGCTTGTCGGTGGACCAGGTGACACCTGAGATACAGGTATTGGTGGGCGTTTCAGTGTAGCATAAAATTGCTACATTAAGCTCTATTGTGTTTTGCGGTGAACGTCCTTCGATGCACTTAGAGGCAATCTCCCATGGCTTAACAGTTCCATCACATGTATCAACATGTATGCCTACTGTGAAGTGGGCCGGTATCGTCTTACATGCATATTGAATGCCGGCTAATTCCGGTTTGATGAAAGTATTTTACTCTCCCTTCACACAGACACAAAACATGCAGCTTGAATTGTCTTGATCTGAAAGGCTAATGTTTTCGGAAGGAGAGAGGATTAAGATAAATCCTTAATTTGCAGCATCTTTCAGGACTGCTGTGTACACAAGCCTTGGAGATTAGTCTCTGGCAAACAACTGCTCAATTAAATAGTGGCGATAAAGTTGAGACGGGAGGGAGGGGAGGGGGGGTATCCAAATACTTGCAGGAAGCAATACAAACAAAACAGGTTGCCACACTTACAGTGAGTTTGTAAAAAAGGTAATTAAAGGCCTTCACAACTGTGCTTTCTCTGGTTGGTTTATCGCCACCCAAGGATGTGCATATATACGATATTTGGGATTTAACTGCAGATTTGAGCAACAATGGATGATTTGGGAACTCCAGTGTACCGCTCCCTTTGCTGGAAACCTCTGCTTGTAACTATGACGACCAGGCTTTCTCTTCATCCTCACCTGAAACTAAACACCTGAACACAGCTTGTGAAAGGCCTATAAAAGAAGCCATTTGGTCAAGCTAATAACAATGTCTGAATGCACCCCGGTGCTTGAAGTCGACAGCAATGAAGCTCTCAATCTAAATTGTATAGATGTGGAATCGGACAGACAGAAAAGGCCTTTCACTATCATTAGCAGCTTCTTCTCCTGTGATGCGTTTCCTCTCTCTCGCTACCAGAAGAAACTTCCTAACAGGTTTACAGCATGGCGGATTAATTTAACATTACACTGTACCACAGGGGCACGCTGCCTCTCAAGCCAGGGTTGAAAGCATAAAAGACGAAGAAGTCAGGTGGCCACGGCCCAAAAGTCTCATCCCACTCAGAAACGAGCGTCTCTGTGTTCCCCGGCAGCCAACAATGGAAACCAAAGCCACAGTACATGTTGATAATCCCTGCCATGTTTTATGCACTCATTAAGCATGTATTTATAATCATGTTAAGAGCTCGCCGGGATGATCCAACACAGCCAAGAAGGAGGCGGAGCCTTTGTGTAAACAAGCACCTTGTGTCGGCTCGTCTGTAACGGTCCTGAGAGCTGATTAAATAGCTCTGGTCTGATTAATGAATATTAGATATGGTGATTTATCCAGTCGTGCTGCACGTTTTTGGTTTCAGTTCAGCCAGGGAGTTTGTTGTGGCGTTGTGATGAAGGCGTTTCATTGATGCTTATTTAAAGACAAAAACACATTCTAATTCTAACAGCAGCTAAAAGCTGACTCAGCACATTTTAACTGGCAACTAATTGTCATCAATTTTTTGATGGATAAATATTACAACTAATCCTTAATAAGTATTTTTTTTTTATTTTGTCATTTTTTTCATGGTAATCTAGTTTTGTCTTGAAAAACTAGATTTTTTTTCGCTCCTTTTTAATCGATGATGCATCTGAGGACGTTTTCTCAACCAAGGGAACTTCTCTTAAATGCCTCTACCTTGTACGCCGGGATCTGAAATTCTCCTTTACCTCATATTTGATGGGCTGTTGACAGCTATGAGTCTTATAATGATTGGTGGACAGGGGCTCTGTTTAATAGGTGATCAGTATGCTTTCTGATGAGTGAGATTCCATTAGTGGGAAATTAGGAAATTCAAGACTAGAAGTAGCGATAATGGCTGATATAAGACCTCTAAATCATCTTGCTCTACAACTTTATAGCTACCCAATCCCTCCTGTATGTCCCCGTCTCTCTACCTCCCCTCCTCCCCCCCATCGCCCTCAGTTCCTCTTGTCTTTGAAACCTTGTCAGATTGAAAGTGCCCGATCAGTCAGCTTGTTCTCTGTGGAGTCCCGGCCTGGCTGTTGATAAATCAAGTCCCCTTCTCTCATCGCAACAAAACACAAACAGAGAAGAAGACACACCATCTACACTGTCTAGACCAGGGACTTGTGTTATTAATTTTACAGAGGGCTTCTGCAGAGAGGCTCAAGGCTGCGGAGGACTTTGCATGTCCATTAGTGTGTGAAACACCGAGCCGTCCTCATTTAATTTGGCTACTGCTTTTATTGTGAAGAATAATCTCTTGTTTTTGTGCACATTTTATCGTGTACATCTCACCAGTATAAGGTCAAATTGTACATGTTTTTCACTATGGTGGGAGCCAAACGGGCATCTGTCATGGAGGTTGATGTCGGGTTTACTTTCTTCTGGGCAAGACCCTTTTCTTCAGGTCAGTGAGCTTACAAGCGCCACAACAAAGCAGTAACACTTAGCAAGAGCAACTCTCTGCGGGTCCCCTTAATGTTGTCATATGCATGACATGGCACACATCCAGACCAGACACAAAGACAGACTGCTCTGCTGCAGATGAAGGCTGGAACGGAAACAGAGGTCTGTGTTGACAGCCATAATTCATAGCCGGAGCAGTTCTAGACAGTTTTTCTTTGTATACATGTTTACTTATTCTTGGATGGATTGCTGATGCTTTGTTCCCTTCAAGGAACAAAGTCAAGGCAAATCACACACAGCTACATATTTATATGTAGGAGTTGCCATACATATGCCTGAAGGCTAAAGATCCAATATTTTTTTCAGATTTCATAATACTGTTTAAAATCTTGAAATAGTGACGATATTACTGCCGACCATTTGAAGATACATGTACTTAATTATTAATTGAGATTTTTGTGCAACAGCCAAATTATTTGACCAGTATGCTCTTGATTTGGAGGGATTGAAATCATTGCCTATTGATGAGTGCAAGTCAAAGTGACTGCACGTAGTTAGATACACTATATAGAGTATTTTAGTGAAAAGCTTGATGTCCCGATAACACCCATCTTCAAATTCAGTCTTCATTTGGATCTCAACTACACTACACTACGCACGCACGCACATGTAGCATGTGTTAAAGATATTCCAGATATTCCAGATATATATTGTTACTGTTACAGCTTATGAGCCCTCAATACATTACGATCATGCTTCAAGTAAAACAACATAGAGGGCTATAACATCACTATAACTTTCAAAGATCCGGTTTCATGGTGACGAAAACAGGTAAACGGCAAGCAGAGAACGGAAAGTGATGGCCGATAATGTTGCTGATGTTGGCTGCGGTGTGGGAGAGAGAGAATGTGGGGCTTCCTCTGGGGGCTTCACCGCTCCTTTAAAGTCCAGCCAACAGGCTCCAGGAATCAGGATGAATGAGGGTGGAGTTAAGGTTACCAGTAAAATACAAAAGATACACTTAACACACAACAATGACTCATCAACGACAGCTGTACCGGACAAGAGTAGACAATAACATTATCTATCAAATCTGGTGAAACGGAGAGCTGTAATTGTTTCTTGCTCCTCTGGTTCTACTCAGGTGCAAAATATTATCCCAAATTGACAAGCTGATATTAACTGAACATTATATTGATCATGTATGTGCAACGCCAAGTGATAAGAGATGAGAACGGATTTTCTGCAGCCTAGGTGGCCAAATAAAACAGAGCTGTTCCTCTTCATCGCTGCTTCTACGCACACCGCTTGACTTTAATGTTTAAGCTTCATCCGATTCTATGAAGACACTTTGTGTGGCATCATTCTGAAAACGGATGAACATGACAATCTAGGAATTTCCCTTTGGCCGAAAAAGACAATTCATTCTAGAGGTGAAGCGCATCCGGACCTATGGGGAAGGTTTTAATAGTGTGAGGAGAAAGAAAAAAAAAAAACACATTTTAAACTGCTGCAAAGGCAATTGAGAAGGAAGAATTTGATTACTGGAGCGGTAGCGAGTCAGTGTGCTATAACCAGAGGCCCGGCGCTCCGAAGGAATGTTGGACAAGTGTAACAAGAGTGAATTTAGCACCCGGCATGGGCGTTTTGTTAATCCAGTTTTGTAATTTAGTCTTTCAATTATCATTATCATAAAATGAAGTGAGGCTAGAGAAGCTCTACATGCAGCAAAGTTATATCCAATTACTTGCTCCAATGCTTTGTATTTTCATCTCTATTAAAGATGAATTTTGGAGATTCTGCGGTGTCATTCGGAGCCCCGTCTTCCGCCGAGACGCAGCGGGACGATCACACGTTAATCAGTGAAATACCAAGCGGCGATGAGGTTTTCCGATTCGGAGGTGATGTATGACACGAGGCGAACATTTGTACCTGACGAACACGTGGCGATCTGGAGAATTCACATGAAACTCCTGTTTGCCTATGATCTAATATTATACACATTTTGGTTTTAGACCACGTTTTTCAGTGTCTCGTGTGTATTAAAGCGTCTCCATGTTCCAGTAAAAAACTCTCTTCCTCGTTAACCTATTTCGTCAATGTCTTTCTTGCTTACACTCGACTTGTCACACCTTCAGCTTAAAGTCATTTCCTCACAGTTGAAGCCGATGTACTGTGAATTATTGTCCAAATCATGCTAATAAGGGTGAAGAAACTTCTTTAACACTGGTTTTATGCCTAAAATATCTTTATGATACACATTATTTTTGTATCATAAACTTATTTTAACCTCCTAATAGAGAAATGAGAATTTTCTTAGACTTTCTCTACACTAATATTAAGTAAGACTGAAAAACCTAAAGACAACTCCCCGACCATTTAAGGGGCAGAGGCCAATGACAACGTACCAATTTGCCTTCACACTGTTAGTCGGTTGCTTCATATGAGCAATTAGGCTAATTCTAACCTCAGGCATTTTCCTCCCCGCACCTGCTGAAACCTTTCAGTTCCAGTCGTTGTTAATAAGCTACCCTGATGGTATAACTTATAATAAAATGCCGCAATGCCGAGCCAGGTTCACGGAGGCCAATCGTTAAGGAGATGAAATTAACTCCTCCGGGAGGCGAGCAGATCTAAATTGCTCTTTTAATTCATTAACAAGCAGATGTAGACCATCCATACTCTGCTCCCGATGGGGGCGTACCAACCTAGGCAGGGGTTAAAGGGTATTCTGGAGAAGGAGCTGTCAGCTCGCCGACCCGTCGCCCATCAGCCTCGCTCTGTGGGAACCATCAATCGGGCTTCCAAAGCCCCCGCAAAAGGACTCATCTTAATTGTAGCACGGGTCTTCATCAAATATGGATAGAGACCTCCCAGTAATTACTTAAGAAGAGGACAGCTCGCCTCAGTTTGACGAGACGCCAGCCTGGGCCCATTGGCAATGAGAGACAACCCCAAAGATGGAATGATCTCTCATTCTGTTCTTCTGCTTCCTCCATCTCTACCTCCCATCCTGTCCGAATCGATCTTATCAGCATGGATGCCTGCTGACAGGAAATCAATCGGAGAGTCTTCTTAATAAAGCCCTTGACTCATTTAAGATACTCCTCTACGCTCCACGTATTCCGCTTCAGACACCTCTTTCCACATGTTGGTGCGTCCATATCTGGAGGACGTCGGGAGAGCGTGCAGCTGCCTATTTAGAAAAGTTTCTTTGTTCGACACACCTCGGAGAGTTGGGCAGAAGGTGAAATTCAGTTGGCAAACTTTTGTTTATCGTCAGGGTTGTCTGGACACGGTGATATACCTCCTATTATTTAAAAAAAAATATATTTTTAACAATGTAATTCTATTACAAATATGATAACAACAAAATACCGGCACAAGCAAACCTGTATCATCTAAGATATATAATATACTGTAAATATAAATATACTAATATTTACACAGCGTGACTAATTTGAACAACAGGTACCTACAGGTAACACTTTACGTCAAGCAGAATGCAATTAAATGTGTGTCAGCCTATCAAAACCTCAGTTGAGACCAGTGAACCCAGTGTCAAGCTCCTAGGAGGCCGCCTTGGGCCCTAGAGGTCAGGGGGGCCTTTGGCCCTAGAGGTCAGGGGTGTAGGGCGACTTAGTAGTATTTCTCAGCTACCATGCTGAAAATCCCACTTGGAAAATCCGGCTAATACCCTATGTACCATCAAAACGAACACATAGGGTGTACAGACACACAGTGAATGTGTGTTTGCATTCACGCACACACGCACACACACACACTGCACCAAGCCCCCAGTTTACCACAGTGTGGATAATCTGCTTTATCTAGCCGAGCAGCGCTCACCAGGTCAACTCCCAGATTACCCTCCTGTGTGTGTTTGTGTGTTAACCACTTACCTTCTGGTGAATGTTTGTTTGCCTGCAGCCCTGCTGAAATGTGCCGTATGCCTTCTCGCATATCTGCATTGAACCACACATGTCCATCAAAATATGTTGCCCATCCCAATTATATTCATTCGGGCTCAAAATATACTCTGAAAACTGCAGTGAAATCTGTTTACTCACATTTTAAATGTGTCATTTGTATGTTGGCTAACGTGCTAGCCCTGCACCGTCTTGTCTCCTAAAACGGCTTCGCTGCAGGTGTACCAGAGGGCTGGTCTTGCACTCATCGTCCTTCTCCGCAGCTCACCTGGCACTAGTTGTGAAAACGGGATGACACGAGCCTCATTCTGCTCCTTTATGCAGCAGCACAAAAGAGCAGCTGCCAAGACCGGCCCAAAAAAAGTTTGGCTGCAGCGTTCCCATTCTTTCAGTCACTACCCAAAACTTGTGACCTCGGTGACTGTTGTATGTAATGAAAATAGACGGAAATTAAGTTTCACCCTCTGGCTCGTGCTGAAGAAGTTAGCGTTTCTTCTTTCCTACAAGAGGTGTCAACACCCCGACTTTCAAGTGAGACGTTGCCTCCTGTTGTCTTTTTGAAGTATACAAGATGGTTTGGAGTGCAAAATATGAAGCGCTAGCTTGTGTATTTTTGGACCAAATACCTTTAAGACTGACAGAAAATATGTAAATGCCCTACGTGGTATTTCAGCTTTAAGTCAAAGGAAACAGTGTCTTTGAGGATTTGTAATAATTTAGCAGTAAAGTATATAATATATTATAACCAGCTTACCTTTGTTGTGATGACATTATCCGACAAAAGATAGAGAGATACCAACAACTGTCATAGTTTAACTCCATATTCATACAATACTTCACCTTTTACAATTGTTATTTATAGGCAACATGAACACAGGGAAAACTAATGAGGGGAGTTAGAACAGGTGAATTTAATCAGCTGATTGACAGGGAGAGACAGAGGGAGCAGGGCGGGACTAATGAAGCTGATGCAGCGCAGGTGTGTGAAGAGGCTGCAGGAAGATATGAAGATCAGAATACATCAAAAGCCCTGAACAAAGTCCAACGTCACATATTGGGACAAGTATTCATGTGCACACAGATTAACTGCATGTACTAATTGTGAGGCCACAGAGTTTTGCTGCGAGATAAACCTAATTCATTTTAATTACAATTTATTCGTCTTTTATTTTGAAATTATTTCACAGGTCTTCGGTATTTTTTTGTCCATTGACCACCTTACGAGAGTTCATGTGCGGATTCCAGAGGCAGATGTGTGGGAGTCTGCCTCTGAAGAGCAAATGAGTCGAGATGTGTCGAAGGCCCAGGTTCTTGCCTTTGATCACAACCGTGCAGGGGAGGCTGTCAGCCTCAACAGGGGGCGCTGTGGATGTGCTCCCAAAGGGGCCGCCGAGCTTCAGTTTGAGGGCGTCGAATCAAAGGGATTCCCTCCAAAACATCGTGCTCCCAATAACTGCTAATTACTGGTCTGTGACTCAATTAGGTGAATGATTAATGGCTTTCCAGAGAGATGTGGAAGGATTCAATTACAAACAACACACAGAGACTGAGATGTTCACCTCATCTCTGCAAGCGGTCTGGACTCAAGGGAAGCCGACCTTGGCCAAATACCATACGTATGATTTCAGTTTTTATTGCAATCTTGAAAGGCATTTTCAGTCTGTGGTATTGCTTCATAGTCTAAGCTTCTATCTGTAAAATGTGCGCTGAGCAAAAGTTCTAATACAGCGTGTCCCACTGGCTGCAGGCCTCGGTGAACTGACGGAATGAACTGGCAAAACGCCTCCAGAAAGAACCGATCCGGGGGAGTCTGGCACATTTTTTTTTTTTGTCCGAGAAGAGGTTTTGGATTAAGCAAATCTATGATAAAACTCACCGAGCCAAATCTCTGTCTGCTCTCCTCTCTTGCCCTCGCCCCTGTGTGTAAACAGTGAAAGGGAGTGGAGAGAGTGTGCAGATGAAGGGAGGCGCTGGGAGTGTGAGAGCAGGGAGGGAGGCGGCCGCAGAGCCTTCTGGCAAGAGGAGACCGACTCCTATTGAACTCTTCTATCAGGGAAATCACAGATACACCTTCACTGCGAACAGATGAAAATGTTATGTGTTCAGTACGAGTCTCCGATCTGAACTGCTGACGACTAACTTGCACATCGGAATGCATTATAGCAGATTTTACCTTCTCCAAAACGGTGCATCGAGGCTACGGAGGGAGATTTGGATTACGAGTCAAATGTCCCGTGGCTCGTTGAAGGAGCATCAGCTGTGGGCGATGACACCACAGTCCCCCTGGTCTGTGTCAGGGCATTAACAGGACCTCGGGCGAGTCTCCGGCAGCTTAAGCTGCGACAACTGCCTGTCACTCACCTCCCACAGCTGTTCTGACATATTCCAATAAGCCCACACTGACATCCGTCCCGTTTTAAACATCCGGAACATGAACAGGACGGGGCTAATTTTCATCTGTATGTATGTATGAAAAGCCCCTGATTCAATTATTCTTCAACTATTTCCTGAATCCCTTTTTCTT
>CAAKHC010015860.1:0-17291 GCA_901007825.1 Macroramphosus scolopax | reverse complement strand
GGTGGACTTTCTCCTTCTCAGCTCATCCAACTGTGATGCGACTTGTTATAAGTTGTCGTCCTGTGTGAGGTCAGCTGGTTTTCCAGGAACTGTAAGTTTACGTATCATGGAGTCTAAAAACATACACATACTGTACATTATGTGTACCAGCGTATCGTGTGTCTAATAGACATAAAATAAACAGAAACATAATGCAAACGCCAAAGTCTAAAAGACACACAGGGCACCAATAACACATCAATACCCACAATACCACATCATGGGATTTGTGACCACTTAAAAGAGTATTTGTTAGCCTGCCTCACATGCACACGCACACGCACACACACACACAAACACTCTACCGGGGTCCGCTAAGAGAAAAGCGGAGGGGAGGAGTGTGTTAGGGAATGACAGTGGATCAATAGTTATGTTTGTGGCGGCGCTCCCACAGGAGCCGAGCAGTATATGAAAAGCCGCCGCTGATGGCTGAAGGTCCTCTCAGAACATTCCCTGTGTGTTTAGCCCACAGCCAAGGTTAAACCCAGCACAAAGACGCCACAAAACCTCAGCCTGTCTCCCCGGGGCGACACACACTCTCACAGACCAGGGTGTGTGTGTGTGTGTGTGACACAGCCACATGCCTGACCAGAAGCCACAGTTTGAATATTTCTCATATATCTCGCGTGCCCTCTGCTAATGTGTTTATTAGTATAAATCGTTAATTAAGGAAAGGAACATTAGTTGAGACGTGCAGTCGGTTGGCTGTGAAAACAACCCAGAGTGGGTGTTGATGACAGCTTCATTAGCACGTGCACACACAGGGTTAATGCTGTTGTTGTACATAAAGCAATGAATTCCTTCCGAGGCGGACTGTGATTGTGAACCGGGGCAGAGTTAACCTCTGTGATTTATCCCGACTTAATTTCCATCTTAACACCTCTTTATTGCTTTTACTAGCATTAAACGGCCCCTCGGAGAGAGAGGGAGGCAATAAGTGTGGGGCCATAACACTGCTAAATCATGCATTTAGAGCGGAGCAGTGTGTATCCGGAGGTTTCAATGCACCCGCGGTGGCGAGAAACGACACCGGCCCAGACAAATCAATGGAACATTACTTTTCTCTGGTTTGAAGTATAAGAAAAAAAAGACGTTCTCTTGAGGCTCGTTTTCCTCCCCGAATTATATCATCTTCACCAGATTCTGCTCAGACAAAAGGATTTTTGTTGTTGATTACAGAGACGGAGGAAGCTAGGAAGCCTGCCAGCCTCCTCTTCAGAGCGGATCCTCTTCTCAAGGTGTCTGCATTCCTTCACTCCAGCCATCCTCCTCCTCCTCGCGCAGAGGCCGTAACTCGCTGCGATGTGCCTCGACAGGCCGTCATGGCCACAGAGAACTGATGGAATACTAATTAGCGTGCCACTACTTGAATTATTCATGCATCTTAATTATGGGAGAGATTTCCCATTAGGCTTTTAGAAGTGACTGAAGCATTTGGCACCTATTTGGAGTTGGAGTTGGTGCGTGTGTAAATAGATAGCACACACACACACACACACACACACACACACAGTGTCTATTTGTGGAGTCTGCGTACACGTGTTCACATGAACACTTCTCTGTTACAAACTGGATATCAATTACTCAGCCAAAACAACGTGCAGAAAGTTATATGAAACCTTCGTGTATGAACCAGCGACAGCAGGCTGCAGCCGCCGCTGCTGCACGTCACCCCGCTCTTCTCTGTCTCTTTGCTTTTCTTTCATGCCGAGGCACTGGGCAGCGGCCAGCTCGCACCCAGGACTCATCCATCTGCTGTAGTTTACTGGGGAAATTAGGCACTCAATGTAGCATATTTGTTTAAGTAATTGGAAAGTAATTAATAACCTGGAAATATAATAATGCGCTCAGCAGCAGCTCTTCTCCTGTAAACCAATCAGGGGAGAGTGTGTGTGTGTGTGTGTGTGTGTGTGTGTGTGTGTTTGTTCAAACAGGATGTCCTCCTGTCAGCATATTACAATGGGGCTCCTGGACTGAGATAAATAGGAACGACAGTGGGGATGGGGGGAGGAATCAAATGTTGATTCATAGGTGAGGCACCAACAAGGTGCTCTTCATGACATCACCAGGCCGGGTGCTGATTGGCCCCCGTGGGCTGCAGACGCTGCAGCGCCGGCACAGCGGCGGAATGGGAGCCCAAGGATTAGGACAACATTAAGCCCGGCCTTTTATTACTCTGTTCAGAGATTGTTTTTTATAAAGATTTAATGAAATGTCATCTGCTGCTCGGAGGTGCCAGGAAGGGTGTGTGTGTGTGTGTGTGTGTGTGTGTGTGTGTGTAGATTCTCAGTATCCACACAGACTTTTAGATACACTTCTCACTTTCTGGCTCTCAATGTAAACACAATTAAATTTAATTTCATTGACTTCTTTGATTATTTAAAGACAAACACTGTCACCAGCATCATTCTGTTCCCCCCCGACAGTAAAGCTCGAGCCGCTCTCGGGGATCGTTTCCCATTTCATCAAACTCCAACGCAGAGTTTCTCGGGTCTCCTTGAAAGTGCGGCGAAGGACGCCGGTTCCAGGTGGAGGCTCGCCACCGCCGCTTTGTAGCTCCACCAAGACAGCAAATGAACAGCTGTTTCCCTGCTTGAGAGCGCCGCGCTGAAGTTCCTGCTCCTGCTCCCCGGTTAACACCAGTGAAATGACTCATGAAGAACAGTTGGTGGTGCATGTTCCTCCAACGAGACGACGGCAGAGTCGGAGCCACTTGGCTGTTCGCTCTGGACGTCTTCTCCGTTAGTTAATGTGAACCTCGGTGCGAACGTCAACACGGCTGTCGCGGAGCAGCTTTTTATCAGATGATAACATGACAAGTATTTGTAGGATGAAGATTGAATTTGGAGTTAATTTGGAGTTACGATCAGAACGGAGAGGGCGAGTGTGCAACATGCACATCAACAGATTGTAAACAGATCCTCGGATTATTCAATGTGGGAGAGAAGACGTAAAGCTACGTCTTAATCTCATGCATCCACACATATATATTCCTCTGTAGTGACTCTCAAAATATGTCCCTTGGCAACATGTGCAGGCCTCAGGGTGAAATACTGATCCTCCTCATCGATCCAGGTAGGACCATCATCGGCACAAGATAAGATAAGTATGTATACTTCATCATGACGCCCTGAGATGGGGTTTAAATAGTCTTGAACCTTGTGCACATCAGAAGCAGGCGTGAGCAGATGACACCAGCAAAATATAGTGAGTGCTCAGACCATCATGTGCAAGGGAGGACTGTACTCTTAAAGGTTCTACGGAAAGCTGAAGGTGTCAAACTCGCGTCAGCAGACAATCCTCCATGTGTTTTATTATTCTGTTCATTGCACAGGTTTTACGCCTGAAACTTTTTAATGGCCGCACCACACGCCCAGGCTGCAGCAGGGGACCCGTCCGGTACCGTCACTGACCCGGTGAAGTCTCAGACAGAGATTAGGGTTCATCCCAGTGACCTGTGGACGTGGGGATGGATGTTTACACTGACCTTCGCTCCGCGTCTTGATGGGATTCCACGATGTCAAACACACACACACACACACACACACAGAATACACAAAGACGGAGCCTCCGTAAACACAGCCGACGCACAGAAAAAGAAAATGTATTTCCGCGTGTCTGTGACCTTACGACCTTGTCGGCTCCCCACAGCTCATTACGACGGGGAGCGGTGGAATCAGTGGCAACGGGAAGGAGATACGACCCTCCGATTGTTGGAGCCGACGTGAAGCTGCTCAGCTATCAGGCAAGAACGAGGGAGGGGGGAGTGGTACTGTAAGAACGAGCAAATGGAGCCGTCCACAAACTAGACTGTGAACTGTACCGGTTTGCATAATTTAAGGTCAATGGGGAAACAACGGTAGATCAAATCTCCCTCTTTCATCCCCGCTGGCTTCACTCCGCCGGGGCGCTTTTCATTAAAAAGGCATCAGCAGCGGAGCTTTAATCATCCGCGAATCCATCAAAGTTGCACCTTTGGTTTGCATTACATCACGTACGAGGATGTGGGAGTGTATTTGCTTTTCAAAGGGACGTTCAGACGTATTTAGCCTCGGCGGATCAGAGGAGCAAACAAGCGGTAGGTAACTTCTCCGCCCCTCAGCAGCCGGCTCGGATTCGAACGTCGCCGTCCTCCGATACTGTAGACAGACTAAAACGATCTGCACTCATGTGTCGATGGCAATAATCATATATCAAAGACCTTGATGAAGCACAATGCCTTTAACTAGCCGGCGAGCACGCGGCGACTGCTTGTGACACCAAAAAAAACTTGACTCTTAATGAGCGCTTCGGATGCAGCGGCAGCCTTTCACCTTCTCTCTCAGTAATCCGTACGGGAGTAATTGGACGGAGGGACACGACGTTCTTCTACCGCGGCCGCCACGTCTCGCCTGTGCAGCCCCCCCCCTAATCACACCTCCATTTGCATGGAGGGCCCTGGGAATCAGCCTCAATAACACCGCGCTGCTTTGAAAGATGAGTTTTTAATCTCGGAGCGGAGATGAGTTTCTGACCTGCACCTGTTTGTTTCCGCAGGTTTTTCTTTTTTCCCCCCACGTCGTACAAAAAGTGACCTACGGGTAAATTCGCCGAGGCAGGATAGCTGCTCGGCTCCCTAAGTACTGTCATTGTGCATTCATTAATATCCCCCGTATCCGACATGGCGGAGGAAAATGGTTCTCGGCGAAAAAAAAAGGGCACTTGTCGTGGCGGGTGAGATTCCCTAAGAGGCAATCAGATGGGCTGACAGCGAGTGTCAGCTTGTGTATAAGTGTGTGTGTGTGTGTGTGCGGGCCCAGGAGAGGGCTGCGGTCTTCGGGGGAGGTGTGGGTATTTATTCTTCTCCCATTGCCCTCTATTGACCCGTGTAATGGGGAATTTTACAAGGGGAAGTGTTTGAAATATCCTTTGGATGTGTTCATCTTGGGAGGGCGGAGCCTGTTTCCATCCCTCACACACACACACACACACACACACACATACAGCACGTGCATGCACCACATTCCTGTAAACACGCAGGTAAGTAGTTCTTAATATGTTAATATATATTCCAGATGTTTAGTATAGATGTCTTATGTCCTGCTTTGGACACCACATGTGCTGCAGATACACTCGGCTTCAGCTTGCTGAGTAAGTTTCTACTCGAGCACATACTTACTACACTTTTACAGACAAAGCCCGGTTAAACAGCTCCGATTCACAAATACACTCAATCTTAATCCCCAACTGCTCCAATGAGGCGGCAGCAGAAGACAAAGGTGGCGCTCCAGAGGTGGAGGCTCCCCGCTAATGACTGCCTGCTGCAGTGCGAACACACTGAGCCCGGCTGCTCCGTAAATAAAACCTGCAGCAGGTAAACAAAGGCAAAGAACGGAAGCTCACAATTAGCCGTCGCGGCCGTCTAACATATTCCAGCTCATGCAAATAGCTGCCGTAAGATTTAAATATTCCGGGGTGCCTTTGCTTTTTTTTTTTTTTTTTAGGGGAAAAGCAATTCGCTCGCAACCCTGAATACAAACAAAGCGTCAAACATATTTCAGCTCATCACGTCTCCCCACTGAGTAAACACACTGACACGGACACAAATATGCACAGATCTGATGCTCATGTGGAGTTTGACACACGAAGATAAACAACGACACGCTCACTCTGGCTGCTGCATAAAGAGTCGACATCTGCGCATGCTAAACTTCATCACCTTGCTTATTGCGTCCGGGTGTGTGTGTGTGACCGCGGCCGTCATCTCGCCATTACCGCTCCGCCTTACATTCTCTCTGAAATCACTGGTGACAGGCCACTTTTCTCGGGCGCCCGGCACGAAACCCTTTGAGCCGGCGCTGCAGGCGGAGCCATTTGACTGCGATGGTACCCGACACGCACACATTTCATATATTCAGCATGGCGGAAAAGGAGGAAAAGAGGCCGGTGAAAAGCTGCTGTTATTACGATTAACTGTCAATGTCACCTTCACCATTAGTCACAAACACACACACACACACACTCGTGTGCTGCAACCAGCGTGATTCATACAAATGGTGGATCATGTTGTTTATATATGGAAAGCTGTGAGATATATAGGAACACTCTGAGCAGTGTTGTCGTCAGGGGGCCGCGCTGTCCGCCCCTCATGATTGCGCCTCGCCTTTATTTTCCCTCAGCAGACGGCACGAGAGCGCGGCATTATGGGACAACGCGGCGCCTGAGCTTGTCAGCTGAACACCTGCCAAGCGATCCACCAGGATAGCTTGAGAGCCTAATTATCAGGTAATTTTGAAACAGCATTCTGTTTCCGCCGCCGCTGTTTTAATTAGAGGTGTCGGGTTCGGGTCGCACCAAACGAGCATTTAACTACTGTCGCTCCTGGACGGAGCCCGTCTCTCCGACTGAAGGCCGCTCTCCCGACGCCGCTCTGAAGAAGACGGGGACGACAGGCGCCGCGCCAAAGACGATGAAGAAGCGAGGAGAAGGTTCACAGAGCAGATGGGACCTGAGGAGCATCCCGAGAGACGGAGCGTTGGATGTAGACGGCAACACTTTATCGTATCTCTTGCTGCTGTTAGCGAGTGTTGTGTTCTTAACAAGGTCTTTACCTGCTTACTGATGAAAGAGGAGCTACAGGGAGGAAGAGAGGGAGGAAGAGAGGGAGGAAGGAAGGAGGGAAGGATGTAGAACTAGAACCTCCGCCAAGGCCGATACGCCACCTTTCAATTAGAAGTAACTCACTACTGAACACTTGCCAAAGTATTATAGACAGCTCTGTGTTTGTCCGTGTAATGTTTCCAGAGATGCTCATACAGATTGGAACGTGGCCCGTTAACACTCCAGGTGTATGAGCTGAGGGGGGTCGTGGCTCGGACACAAGGTGAACACAAGAGATTGTCATGGAGGAGAAGAAGATTCAGGACGTGTGTTGATTATCGCAGCTTCTTTTTTTTAAATCTACCTCCTCTTAGCTCAATTTCTCGCGACGGCCAAGGTAATTTAAATCGATTGTAAGTCCTTCAATTACAGACACACCAACAGTTTGGAGAGAGGGGAAATGGATTTTCTCTGCTCATTCGCGAGGGCCAAGGCCAAAGCTGACGAACTCGCCTCGGCTTCTCCTTCACTTCTGACACTTTTACTCTCTCCAACAACACCGTGTTACTTTTCCTCCATAAAAACCCGTCGACATCTTTGTGTTTTTTTTATGATTTCAGACCAAACAATAAGGGATGCGGAGAGCTGAGGCTCGTTTTATATCACCGCGGAAGAAGAAGCTGTCTCACATAAAGCTCTGAATGTCTGAACACATGTACACACCAGTGCACACATCGATATGTTGACGCACACATATACAACGTGGGATCGACCACTTGTCCGCACACACACACCCTCGTCTGTCCACCGTCGACGGATGCGGGGAGAAAATTGTAAATATTGAGCAACGCCTTGTCCCTGAAAGATGAAGTACAACCGCTGGAGGCAATTCACGCCGCTATTGCTTTTTTTTTTTTTTATGAACTAATATGTTGGTAGTTGTTGCTTCCATATTACTCAATAAATATCCAATTCTTCCTGAGAGACGGCCTTCACCCTGTTGTCTGAGAGAACCGGGCTCTCCGCCGGCCCCCGGCTCTCCCAACCGCCCTTAAACACTGACGGCGGCTTCATGAAGTGGCAATTACCGTTTTGACATCAATTCGGAGCCGCATAAAAAGGCACCGGCGTGTTTGGAGGGAAGCAGAATGGACAATTACAGAGACAAATAAAGTGGGTCACCGAGGGTGAGGAAATAAAACTCCCTCGGCATAATAATTCACCTTAATTAAAGGAGCAGTCCGCCAAAATGGCCATTTAAACACCCACCTTCTCTCACCTATAGGAATTAGCGGGAGTTAAAAGCAGCTGACTGTATGATAGAAGTCTTCTGGCTGACCTCCAAAGCCCCCCTCCCCCCCCTCATCTATATTTATATGATGGAGCGGCACTAATTTTGCCCAGTAAATCAGTGTGCACATTTCATTGTGACCTCTAGCTTGACACTGAATTAAACAATATCAGGGCCCGAGAAGGCTGCTTTAACAAGCCTTAAATTCCTCCGTCCAATCCATCAGCGGGGATATTTCTGACACACGGAGGGAAGAGCATGAAATAAGGCAATTATTGAACCCTTCAGCCCATTTCTACGGATTGGCTGGCGGGCACGGTGCAGCGCCGAGCCCCCAGACCTCGGAGTTTGTGTCTCTTGTGACTCTTGGAAGACGGGGGACACTGGAAGTGTACACGTTACAACTATATGACGGTGGCTGCCGCCACTTTCCTATCACGTCTTCCTCGACGAGGTTGGCGTGTCACAAAGACGAGCAGCAACTGCAGCAATCACCAGCGGACCCTTCTGGAGTCCTCTTGATTTTAAAAAAAGGACACATTGCGTTGGAGGCACGCGCCGGCTTCAGACAGACTCCGAGTGTTCCTCTGCTGTGCACACAGGAGGGAAAAAAAAGTGCTTTGTGTGTCTTTCATGGAGGTGGTAGTCGATCCTGGGTGTCTGGGCGGCCTCTCGGATTGCCTGACAGATAATCCATCACACAGTCAGTGTGTCTGACAGGAAGAAGTCAACTCTCTGTGCCGCTCGTACGGGGCCTGTGAAGGACAGTCGCTCCTCCCGAAGCCTCTCCGGGGACGAGTTTCATTAGAAGACTGGAGGTATTGGAGAAGTTTGTCTGTGACGAGCAACACAAAGTAAACAAAACAAGCTAGAATGTTGAACATATAATCCAATCTAGTATCTAACAATGAGTTGGCGACTCTTTACAGTATTGCAGATTCCTCCAAATGTATCACATAGTACATCAAATAAATCTAATTAAACAGACAATGTTTTGGATTGTTTGATATTTGCATAACCTTTGATTAAAAAGTTCCACCAGCAAAGGCTGTGAATATGTTACCACAAATAAAAGACTAATTAAGAATTGAAAGTATCAGGTTTGTTGTGTCTCTTAGACACCAAAGCATTCTCACAATATCTGAATAACTCGTTTCTCTCTGCTCGTTTCTTCATTATTGGCGCCGAACGCGATCAAAAGTCTTTCATCCACAACGGTTCTCGCGGTGATGTGTAGGTGTTCACCCCCCGAATGTGTGTAATCAGCGTCTCCCTGCAAGAGTCGAGGTCGCCTTTTATCCCGGCGTCTCTCAAAATACAATCAAGCTGTTGTTTATCTGCAAACAGTTGCACATTAACCATCAGACACTCGGCGTCTTCGGCTCGGAGCATCAGAATGTATGTAAATGATCTGGATCTTATAGTTGGACTGAATCCTGATCAAACATTTGTTGATCTGAAATAGGAATTAAATAGATTCCTTATCACGCAGCTGATAGACTCCAGACGGCTCCTCTGGTGATTAGAGGTGTTGAATAACTTGGACTGAACAGCTAATGTATATTTAAAGCTCGTCTCAAGGATGGACGGCCGCTCTTTGCTCAGTAGGTCGATCACGCAAACACACATAAACAGCAGAAACAGCTGATGTTGCACGCACGCACGCACGCACGCACGCACGCACGCACGCACGCACGCACGCACGCACGCACGCACGCACGCACGCACAAACAGCTGATGTCACAGAACCCCAGAAAAACACAAAGAATCAGTAGTTTGATGTTTTATTTCCATATTTTTTCACCCGACTAAAGAAACCAACAGAATATTGAAGTGTTTGTTTTTTAAATCTCTGAAATTATATACACATGTACCACACGCTATCTAAGAGAAGCTGTCAATATACATGAATGATTGTACAAAAATCCTTTTGATTTCCCTTCGATCTTTTACTAAAATAGCTTAAAAAAACCTTCAGGCTCAGATTTACATTGTTGCCTTTAACACAGAGGAGAAGAAGCACTTTACAATTAAGACGCGATGTACGAGACTCACAGCTCGTCGCGGTCGGGTGCTTCACCTCTTCTCGGGAAAGATAAGGCAGCGGATGGATGGATGGATTTAGACGTCACTAAGAGAACGGACTGATTCAACGTGAACTGCTGAATTTCTTTATAGCTAAGCACCATTAAATGAACTCACCGGGGTGCAATAATCTGAGGGGAAGGCTGATTCTCAGTCCGTCTGAGCCCTTCACGTACCTCAATCATCCTCAAGATGAAGATGGAAAAGACCTCTTTCTATTAACATCGCATACAAATAATCAGCTTTAGAAAATGGAATGGACAAAGTGTTCGGGCTCCGTCTAATCCCTGACAGAGGTCACTGGAAATGTGTTTTGTGCTTGACTTTCAGAATGTGAAACTTCAAATTAGTGAGTAATTAATCCCAATTAATGTAAATTGAATCGAGGGAGAATTGATTACAGAAAGTAAGAGATACGAGAGCTGCGCAGCCCTGAAAGGCATTGATGTGATAAACCACCTCAACATCTGTGATACGGAAGGTAAGTTGGCAATGGATTGTGTTGTGATTGAGTGTTAAGAGCAGAGTGTATCAGAGCAAAGGCTTGAAGTCCTGGCATGAAGGAGGAAAGGCTGACGTGATGATCCGTTGCTGTTTCGCTGGCCAAAGACGAGTCGTCTACTTCTTGATGGCCGACACGGCCTTCTTGGCGGCGTCCTCCAGGTTCTCCGCTGCCGTGATGGGCAGGCCGCTCTCGCTCAGGATCTTCTTCGCCTCTTGGACGTTGGTCCCTAACAGACGAGACACGAGACGGTTAGAACATGCAAATACAAGAACCACGAAAACGGCCTTAAACGGGCTGCACCTGATCCGCCATCTGCACCGATGTACGAACCAAAAGACAGAGCTCCTTTGGAGGGAACGTTTTACCCACGATGACAGATGGACGGAGTTCTGGGTGGAAGGTGGCAGATTCAACTGCTGATCCGAAAGCAGCTTTTTATGTGAACAAAGCCAGTGAGGCAAAAGGGCATTTGTGTGTGTGTGTGTGTGTGTGTGTGTGTGTGTGTGTGTGTGTGTTTGTGTGTGTGTGTGTGTGTTTGTGTGTGTGTGTGTGTGTGTGTGCTCCCCAGGCTGCAGCGGGGACAGGCTGCAGCAGGTGCTGGGTGATACGGCAGCGCCCGTGCCCTGGTAGAGCATCAACCGAGCACACGCAGGGACACACAGAGACATCCTGCGAGGCTCCGCGCACTGAACCGGCCGCCTCCCCCCTCGCCGCAAACTGTGCAGCCGAACACAAATCTGACAACGGCTGTCACAACACAGGGCAGCGGACGCTGCGGCGGAGGGAAGGACACGGAGCGCCAGGGTGGCGGAGAGAGGCAAAGGTCAAAAGGTTAAATGAAGCAGAAACGCCACTGATGCTGAAAGAACTACGCCGGCTGTTTATGTGTCTGTTTACTTTATGTCTCATGACAGAGAATGTGTCTCATCTGGTGTCAGCAACTCTCTTTTATCTTTTTATAATTCATACTTAATTATTTTAAAATTACATATTGAGCCATCATCATCATCACACCCTTAATTATAGATCCACCAATTAAGAGCGTATTCTTATTTGTGACAGGAGCTTGTATATACAAATATAATTCACTCTAAATAAATATGTTACGTTAAATGAAAAGGTGGAGGTGTGAGCGTGTGTGTGTGTGTGAGTGTGAGTGTCAGGCGCTAACAGGTTGACCTTAGCTCGCCGCGCTAGCGTGTAAGTAAGACTGCATGGTAAGTGAATTCTTCGCAGGCCCGGCCACCCTGATCAATAGACCTTTCATGAGGAATTCTATTACCGGCACCACTTAACGACTAATATTTCATCTCTTTGTCCAGCCAGATAATAAGTCATTCCAAACACATTTCTACAGGCTCTCACTCCAAACAATCAATCGGCAGTGTAATTAATTAGCAGGAAGAGGCCTCGCTCTGGCACGCGCGGAGGATAGGGTGTCCCGAGCCATTTCCACATCAAGTAGCGGGGGGATAAACTTCCTCTGTGTGTCCGCGGAGACGAATCGCCGACGCTGTCAGTCACAGCGACGAGGGAGCGCCGGTGGTGCCGTGTGCTTTACAGTCAGTGGGCCGACTTGTGAACTTCACTTGGATTGACAGATTCGTTATGTCACACTGACGGGCGGGAGATACAACTCGGGGAGGAGCAGCCGTATGTGACTAAAGCAAACGCAGGATGCGAGTGAGAAGACAAACATGCGTGTTGAAAGTGTATAAAGCGGCGAGATAAACTTAACAAGGGAAGTTATTTCATCCTGTGAATATTCATGAGCAGCGATCGTCTGTGTGGCGTCGGGAAGGTGCTGCTGCATCTGTGCTACCTGTGCTATCGCTGCCATATGTGAGGCGGTTTTCACACATCTCAGAGTGTGAGAAAGGAAGCGCATGCATTTAACATGGGTTTTTTTTGTTGTTGTGTTGTTGTTGGTGTGTGTGTGTGTGTGTGTGTGTGTAAGAGAGACGGTGTGAGAGCTGGCTGCAGTTCCACTGTGAGCAGTAGGGAGCACTGATAGCTCACAGCAGCAAAGGCAAGGACAGACACCCGCTGGATGCAGCACCATTAGGTGTCTGAATGTGTGTGTGTGAGTGTGTGGAGTGTATTCAAACTATATGAATGAGTGTTCACCTGCAGCCACTAGGTGCTGCCAGAGACCCACTCACAGTTTGGAGAGGGTACATACGATTGCGTATATTGAAGCAGACAAGAAAGGCTTTTATTTCTGTATTAAATTCCATTGTCACACGTTTGGATTTCCTTCCTCATTTTGAGCTCGATGGAACTGAATACTTCCACGGTCTAATGCAGTTACTCATCACACAGGTGATCTTCTTAACTAACTTCCTCTTCTATCCCGGCGGGATCCGCAGTTTCCCTCACAACCTTGAATGCTTTCCAAGCAGCTGAACGACGCATCATCTCACTAACTCGGGGACACCTCCGCCACGGGGCTGCTGATGCAGACAACAGGAAGACAAAGCAGTGCTAAGCATTCTGCCACGTGATATATTGCCACTTAACGGCGTGTTTCCGTTCGTTCTCCGCTCCAATTAGCGGGCTCACTCATGACTATTGTGAAAATGTCACTTTAATGTGTAAGTCAATTACAGGCCATCATATTTCAAGGGGATAATAAGGGGTTGGGGCTCTGCCAGGGAGACTAGTGCCAGAAGAGTTCTGTGGATGCTGCGGCTCCGAAAGTTAACAAGATCTCATGAGAGGACGACACGACCTGCCGTGGTATCACACCTGCAGGAAAATGTGTAAGTGCCTTATATGGGCATGAGGAAGTGAGTATAAAGTTAAGATAAGAAAAGACAGGATGCGAAGCACTAAATCTGATTCTCTGTGTACGACGCTGGTTAAACGAGGTTGATCATCGAGGACACACTGACCTCCGACTGTGCAGGGGTGCTCTGCAACATTCTTCTATCTGTGTCAATGCACACATGACCTACAGACACATATTAGGTGATTTGGTTTGCCTCGAACACAACGAGGAAGAGACGCGGTCCGGATCGTCTTACTGTCTGCCTCTGTTCATTTCTAGCAGACTAGGCGAAGGAAGTGCATCGCTGCATCCCACAATGCATTTGGTCTTTGCAACCAGACATGGTGCGTGTATTATTATGCATCCAGGGTGACGAGGTGAGAGCAGATCACAAGTGGTCACATGTTGAGATGCTTTCCAATGCGAGCAGTGAACTGACGGACTTGGAGCTGCGCATTTGTGATCGGTTGACACATTCTGAAATTAATTTTCTTGGGAGGTTCAATCAAGGTAATTAACTTAACGGCTCTGGTGTCACATCAGCGACAACAGGTAGAATTAATAGCACGAATCGCGGCTGCCTTCTATTAATGATATTACAGCAGTTAAACTCACGATTTCCTTGCTTTGACTAAATGTTTGCTGTGTAAACGCTTAACACTAGACTCTGATAATGAAGCAGCCGAATGGTATTCAGCCATCATTAATTTCATTATTCACATCTGTGCTTTGCATGCAGATGTTTTCATGCACAGTCTGTCACATCACGCAGTGTTCAGAATGACTTCCAAAAATATAACTTGATATTCCACCTCAGGTTACAGTGTTACATCAAGCCTTCCACTTCCAATCCAGTTACCTTGAATAACTTATTAATGAAATAACCCTCTTTCATCACCCAATGTCATACTTTGATTTCTAATCCTCGTGATAATCAGCACCAAACAGAGTATTTTCTCTTCCCATCCACAAATGGAGGAGCCCTGCTCCTCCTGTCTTCGGTGGCAAACATCAAATACCTCCTAACTGAACGCAGAGCCGGGTCCTCCTGAAGGGTGCAGACCCTTTTCTTTTGATGTTCTTGCCAGTAATTAATCAGATGTTTCATATTTCTCATGTTGTCTGGACCGTTGTTTAAAGACTTTAAACACTCCTGCGAAGAATATTAGATGAGGAGGTAAAACTAGCGCTGCAGCGTTTACAGCATGAAGGCTGCAAAAAGACATCGTGCTGGTCAGAATGAATGCACGTACTCGTTATATATAATCTGCATGCGTGAGATGTATTTGCAGCCGTGCACCTGCGTCTGCAGGAGATGTATTTAAGCTACGATGACTGTCAGCAGGGAAGGAGCCATCTCAACCTCACAAAATGACATTGTGCCTTTTTAAAATTAGATGGGAGAAAATTGGTCGAAATCTCCTTTCCAGGAGGAAAGTGTGTCCACTGTGTGACAGACAGGAGTTGAAGTTCTCTGTAATTCAATAGGCCGGGGAACAGAGTTAAGCGGATGCACTCACCTCCTTCGCTGCACCTTCAGGGCTATTTAAGGTGATTTTTTTTCCAATAGTAGCAGACAGCATGTTCCCATTGTGGCCAAAGGGGGCAGTGCAGTCCTTCCACAGCTACTCTTATATTAACTTAAACATTTGCGTGGACATGTGCTAATTCATTTGACTGTATTTCAATAGATGGCCGTGAACGTTGATACAGTTCCTGATGAACAGGGTGTGTTTCAGTAAGACTCTATTAGCCCCCAAAAGCACCTCCTGCAACTCATTTGATCAACTGATTTTAATCTATCAGCGTCTCGACCACACGCACCGTCTCCTCCACATTCGGGAATACACAACCCTCCTCCGATGCACTCGCCCCGGCCGTTTAAAAGAGCCTCCCTAATTAAAAGTGTGCCAGTTAATCCATTCTGATCCTGTTGAAGAGTGCTGGGCCGTTCCCGCTGCCCTGCGGTCAGACCAGCAAGCTGAGCTGATTGATTCTCCACCAATCTTCTCCACAAGACAGCAGCCTAAGATGTAATGACCCACAGCTAAAGCTCGGATTAAGCCTGGGCCGGGGAAACGGACCGACTGCCAGTCGTGACCTTCTACCCTGTTTGTCAGACAGGTTGAGCAGCGCGGCCTGGCATGAGAACCGACCGGTCAAGGGTCTGTTTCATCGCCAGTGTAGCTCCTTCGAAGGCCTCATATCTCAGCAGTTGTGGAGCCAGGAAACACAAATGTAAGCACATAAAGGCAGACCTAAGAAAGTAGGCACAAACTTAAGTAGATATTGTATAGATGAACAGTGTTCCGCAGTATCAAATGCTGCACTAAGATCTAATGACACCAGGGTTGTTATACCGCCCGAGTCAGTATCGAGCCGAATGTCATTTAAAATCTTTTATGGGAGCAGTTTCCCTGCTTCGGCGAGAGCAACAGCCGGACTGTAATGTGTCAAGGACTTCCTCTGCCTGCAAGAAATTATCGATTTCATTAAAGTCTACTTTCTCAATAATCTTACTTACGGAGCCGAGATTTCAAATTGTTCTTATTAGAGAAGAACTTCTCTTTTGTTGAGGAGCAGCCTGACAACTGCAGTTTTTTTTTTTTAATGATGCAGGAAAAATACCTGAGAGAAGCGAGACATTTACAATATTCAACAAGTCCACTGCCAGAGAGCTGAAAAGCCTTTTTTTTTATCCAGAAAGCGTGTGGGTAAAATGTCTAATGAGCAAGTCGACGGTTTAAAATGCTGCACTATTTCTTTCCAAAGCATTATTATGAATTGCAGTGAATTCAGACGAAAGAAGCCTTTCTCTCTTTTAGAGGGAGATAATGATCACTTGTCCGCCTGGCTGAGATGATCTAGTACTTATTCTGATATTTTACATTTCTGTTGGAAGAATAATACAAACTCATTACATTATCTTTGCCTGCTGGAACGCAGGCTGTGGTTGCGATGGGAGATTCGTTAACCTGTCAACGATGGAGCAGTAAAGCACCGGTGTTAATGTCAATACATCCACTGATAACACTCGAAACATCAGCCTGCTGGCTGTGAATTAGATGAAGCTATAAATAAAACACTGGTATTCTTATTGATCTTCATTTTTTGACAGTTTTAGAACTGGTCTGACAACGGTGGGAAATAATCAAATCAATTCAAATCAGCCTTTTCATATAAAAGACAACCCGTCATTGAAATGTGTTCAGTACTTCGGGGGTTTGTGGATGCAGATGCTCAGGGGGTTTACATACCACAGTGCCAAGATAGTCAAATAAATAAAACCTTAACAAATGTAAGATTCCTGAGGCAGGTACCAGATTGCGTAGAAGTGCTGTGATGTGTTTGAACAGGCCTCCTGCTATTCGGGATCACCGGAACGTTTAAGGAAGTGACATGGTGTCTGTCTCATCTCTGGAAGGGAGCTGTGAGATGATGCCTGTGGTTGTTGTTGTTGTTTAATAGTTCATCAATTCTGAACTGAGCTTCAGCGTGGCGGCTGTAACTAACTCCACAGGGTCAGGTGGGGGAGGGGGGGGTGGTAGGCTGTCCTTTGGCCAGGGCATGACGTAGCAGTCTGGATCAAGGGTTGTTTGGGTTGAAACCCCCATCAGGTTTAAAATGGTCTTTACAGTTCGAAAAATTATCGGAAATTATCAATTAACTTGGTCTCACTGGCGAAGCACGCTGAAGGCAACACCCCGCGACAAAACAGCTTTACACGCCCTGACCTACAGACCATGTTATAGTGTGCGAGTGCACATGAAAGAATGAACTGCAGAAGGCGAGTACACACACACACACACACACACACACACACACACACACGCTGGACACACCTCCCAGCAGGATCTGGACAATTAAGCTAACCACCAACTGGCCCTTTGCCTCCAGGAGTCACTGCTGCCGTCCCACTCAAACACACACACACACACACGCACACACACAAGTATGTGTGTGACCTGGTTTAGCTGTCTTGGAGTTGTGAGGACTGGCTCTGGATAGTCCCTGTATTTCTC
>CAAKHC010015859.1:0-57747 GCA_901007825.1 Macroramphosus scolopax | reverse complement strand
CTGCAGACACACACACACACAAGTAACCAGGCTCACTGGGCAACGCACACTTGACAAAATATTTGGGCATTTGAGCACAAACTTATCTTTTTCCTACGAGCTACCACACACACACACAGACACTCTGACCTATGGAGCTCTGCGTGTGTGAGCGGGAATTTGGTTCTCAGCCCCGTAGTGACCCTGAGCGCTCCACACACAGGCATGCACACGAACACTATAACAAACCATCCTCGGGAACCCAACACACACAGAAGTGAGCCTCTCATGGTCTTGTCATGTGGTTCCAGGAAAGAATTTAGCCTTCAGTGAAGACAAGGGTTACTGGCTGGCACCTCACACACACACATACGTGATAGTATACCGGCATGCACAATGTCACATGTTCCAGGGTTCATATAGAGACTGTGTGTGATGATACTTGTGTCAAGTACGACCAGCAGTGGCTTAGTTGTCTTTGTGCAAGCTAATAATCCAGAGTTAATCTTGTTAAGACTCAATGCAAAACAAGGTGCACACAATATTTGTGAAAGTTAAAACACATTGACTGATCTTGAATGTTGGATTAACAGTTATGACTTTATTTTTTTATGCTTATAGAAATGTATTTCATTACTTGTTTGTAAATATCGTTCAAATATAATAATTATCTATTTTCCCATTTCCTACCTAAATAGCTCCATAAATCAAACCTGCCCTCAAATTTAGAATTTCATAGGTTTTATAATATTATAATATTATTATTATTACAATCTAACGTGTTCTGAGGTAAACTTCCATCCTGAAGATTTTTTTGTGCATAAGTTTAATATCTTAAATTTCATATTAAATAGAAACACTTATGTCAGCTTGAAAGTGTTATTTCGTTAGTGGAATAACTGAGTGAATCATGTCAGCATCCTTTCTGTGCTGATGTAATAACGCAGCTTCTTTTCAACACCGGGCGGCTGCGCGCGAGGGAGGATGTGCGTTTATGGGCACGCACGTCTCGCTGTCACCTCACGCACTTCGCATGATGTGAGCTGTTATCGATACTTTGTGTGGGCTGGCTGGGTAACTCCTCTCTCTACATTCATCGGCCACACAGGTGTGCGATCAAAAATACGCACCGGAAGTTTCCCCCACACCCCCTTAAGAAAACAGAACTCCGAGAGTTGCATCACCCAGAGCAGCATGAGGCTCAACTAGATTACTCACGGATGCACAGGCAGGCCAGCAGCTTCGCCCCGGTCTCCGGCACCGGGCACATGGGGAACAAGGGTTTAAGGAGGTATGTGGCGAAAACGTAGGCGACAATATACTGAGAGGACGGTCGGATGATGAGCAACTCGATCCAGAGTTTGAGGAAAGCCGGCAGGGAGCCGTACACCTCCAGGATGTAGGCATAGTCCCCTCCGGACTTACTGATGGTGGTCCCCAGCTCCGCGTAACACAGGGCCCCCACCGTGGAGAAGACCCCGCACACCGCCCAGACTATCAGGGACAGACCCACCGAGCCGACCTCCTTCACGACGCCTGTCGGCGTGACGAAGATGCCCGAGCCGATGATGGTGCCCACGATGATAGCCACGCCGTTCACCAGGGTGATGGTTCTCTTTAGTCCGAAAGCCTCCTCGCCTCCCTCCTCTCCAGTGCTGGGGCTCCCCGGTGCTCCATCCTGGCTCTTCTCCCCGCCACTTCCCGAGGACAGCATCTTCTCCGTGACCTGCTTGTCCTCATCCCTGCTTAGAGAGGAATTCGAATTTCTCTTTTTTAAAGCCGACATTGTTAGCTGACTTTCGCCGTTGGGGGGATACGGAGCTACCCGCTTTACCGACTCTCTCCCTCTCTTCTTCCCCTCTCCGTCTGACTCGTTCCGGTGTGTAGCCTGATGCCGGCCAGGCTCAACCACGAGGAGTCCGCTGTGTGTCGGTCGGCGTGTCTCCGAGCAGCGTGCTCTCTCTCGTTTCCACTCTTTACAGTCACTGTAATACCCATGTCCTCCCTCCTCCGTGAAAGCCAGCCCCTGCTCGAGTTCAGACTCTCTTCAATGATTCCCGCCTCTTGTTGGTACTTCCTCCCCCTGGCGGCGGAAGGCGGTACTACCCCACTGTACGCTGCTCCACTACTCACGACTCTGATCCTGATTTAAGAACCAGACAGGTCTGTCCCAGTCGGTGACACATGGCAACATCACCTCATAAAACAACAAGGGTATATCACCATTCTAGCACAGGCGCACCCACACATTGAGCAAAGTCCCCAAACCAGCTGGGCGGGTTTTATAGTGCGCTGATCTATGAGTGTTACTCTGAAAATAGCCTGCGAGGAGTTGACGCTCCCAGAAATGGAGATCCTTTCCCCATTACATGCCCAGATTTTATAATCTGTGACTACAGAAGTTGATGGGGAAGCCTCCATCAAACGTCCTGTCATTATGCCTGCTGCGTACCCACGATTCAGACGAAGGACTACTTTTCACTTTACTCAGACTGGGCAAGCACATTAAAACTTTCCCCACCCACGGTTGAGCTAATGCCCTCATTGGATGTATTTTCTTCCTGTTCAGTTGTTTCCTCATGTCATGATTTCTAGAAAACATGTGTATATGTTCAGTTTCTAAAACAGTTCTATGATGGCACCTAACGACAAAAAACATCTGTTCTTTTTTTACAAGTCTTTTATCCCACTCAGGATAAGCTGAAGACCCCCAGCATGCACTGGAAGAGCATACGAAATTCTTTAGAAATATTTCTTTTGCATCACCTTTCATATTTGCAGCATGCATTTTCTATAAAAAAAAAAAAATCAATCATTCCCAGGACTCAATTTACTCCTTCTGCAAGACTTTCTTTAAGTTCTTGCACAATTGATGTCACAAAGGATGAGTAGGGTTTCAACATTTAATTCAAAATCCTATGCAGTTATGGCAGGTATGATGTGATCGGAATCACAAGCATCATAAAACAGCTGCAACAAAGCTCGCAGATGTTTCTTTTTTGTGCAGAGAACAATGCTCATGGGCAAAACATGGAAGGGCAACCGTTTTTGTGGAAAGCGTTGCCTCGCCTTGGCTCTCAGGCTTTTGAACTTGAGACAGATCTGCTGGATTGGACTTGGTTTGTAATGTAAGGCTGGTCACACAGGAGCGTCAGTGGACCACATCCAGGATACATTCGCTGCAATATGAGTCTGAGTGCAGACTGCAGCTGTTCCTCGTACCGTCTCTGTGCCAGGCCCATGAGATCACCAACAGACAAACGCACTGAGCTACAGATAACCAACTTGCAACCACATTACGGTTAAAACTGACAGTTATATTCTCTCCTTCACAGCTTACCCACACACACACACACACACATACACACACACACGAGGACTTTACATGAAGAAAAGCTTGACTGCTATGTAAGACACTTAGGAGAAACAATTTCCTGTGCTCGACGCAACATTCAGCCTAAAGGTGCGCCCTCATATTGTCTCCGTCTGTCTTCCCAAAGCCTGAAGAATGCAGGAGATTCATCTGGGATGGAGGCACAGACCCACAGACACAAACACACATTAATCCATGTCTGTCGTCCCCCGCTCACCTCAGTGGGTCTGTCTGTCTTCGTAAACCTGCATAACAGCTCCCACATGACCCCAAGAGACATGAGAACACATGCTGGAGCTTTTTGAGGCTAAGAATTTAATTTATAACGCAGCTGCATCTCACACAAAAACAAAAACAGACATGGAAGCTAAAAAGGGTCATACATCAGTTTATATATGTGGGTCAATACGTTTTCTGTTTCTTGCCAAAAAGCATGTTTTGACCTGAGACCTATTTCCTGTATGACTCAACCCACATTCATCAAAGCAGGTGAAAGATAAGCCTGGTGAGGGTTGGGTTTTGTTTGCCTCACTATCTTCACCTCCACCACTGGCTAATATTTGTTCCTTTAAGAAATAAACTGCAGGCCTGTTATTTATAGGTAACAACTTTAATGTGAGATTCAAATGTGTATTGAAGTGAGCATTTGTATGTGAAGTTGAATGTATGGTGTGATGGTTTCAGGATCAACAACCGGTCTTAAGGGAATACAGACTTTATTTCTTGAGGCACAGGCAAGGAATATTACACGGTAAACTTGCTTCTGTTGATCAGGTGCACAGTTACCGGTGAAGCAGACAGGAGACTGGAAGGGAGCAGATTGGTGATCAGGTGTGTCTGATTCCCCTGATAGCTGCAGAGTGGAGGCGGGGCAGAGTCAACGAGCTAACCAAAACCAGGAAGTGTAAAACTGACAGTACAGTATCATTGAGTTGGTGATGACATTATGCTGCAACACAGTGTGTTTACACTGTAAGCACAGTAAATGTTCCTGCTGGAGGATATAAGAAGGATGTTCTTCCTCGTCTCTGGGCCTTAATGACGTCGGCCAGGAGGTTACCTCTTTTCTCTTTTTATCTGAACAATCCATCCGGTTTAAAATCTCCTTTAACAGAACACAATCCAGCCCATTTTCCACCAAGTCGGACATGGCCGATGTGAATAACAGAGTTCACTCTAGAGTCCGGCTCTTGTTCTTAATGCCTCATATTGAATGAAACAATGATTTATTCATGTGCCCCCTCATTCAACAGTAGTGCCTCTTGTCACATTGACTGACTTCATCACAGTCACGAAAACAGATTCCTGAACTTGTCTCACTCTTTGCTGAAGAGCGTATGATTTGCATCAATGAGGGTTTTCACTGATGGGAAAATGTTCATTAACAAAGAAAGGACTCTGTGGTGTGGGTGTGGGATAAGTCCTGTCCTGGCAGCTGAACTGACGTGCACTAAGATTATTAGAGGGGTTGGTGGACCAAGAATGAAGTCGTTCAAATTTGCGTCAAATCCATTTAATATAGCAAAAAACTGGGTTAAAGTGAGTCGTACAATATTTGTATCGTCTGTCGTAGTCTGTAGCGTATGAATATGATATAGTCAAAAGAAATCAAACTCATCTCATCACTTAAGAGTCTCCATTGGAGTAAAACATGGTTACTTGAATTCTCGGCTCCTTTGTCTGTTATATGGAAACAACTTACAAAGACATCAGAGGGTCGAAGGAGCACAAATGAGGGGAGGATGAGGAGAAGGAAGAGCAGCTGGCCTGCAGTTCAGAGGGAGCAGTTCCTGTTTATATGTCCGCTTGTAAGGAGAAGCAGAGGGGTGCGTTCCCCTCGCACGGAAAACAGGCTGGCAGGAAGACAAGCGCTCTAATTCAAACCTGCCTTCTTCTGCTTTTTCATCTCTCTTGTTTACTGAGGGCCAGTAAACAAGGTCACTATGGTGCAAAGTAAAACATCAAAGGGGCGCCTGCATGCCAATGGACGTGAAATCGATGAAAAAGCATAAAAATGTGTTACAACCTATTTGACAGCAGCCGGCACGCTTTAAAAGATGTGGCGAAAGGCCGAGGGGCTTTTAAAGGGTTAGTGCAGAAATATTACAAACAAAAGGATTGATCCTCCTTTTAAGTGTTTGTGTAGCCAAAGCCTGGATATCACTCCCTTGTGCCATACAGGTCTATTGTTGTCAAAAGATATACAAAAAAAACACATCAGTGAATACTGTACTGTTTATAAGATGACTCACTGTTTCCAAAAGCACTGACACACTGTTGCTCTTGGGGAAGTTTCACTGATACTATTAATCCAAGGACAAGAGAGTTCTTACTCCTGAAGCCTGGATATGATTGATATTAAGGGAAACATCCAGAATGTCCTTGAGGATGAACCGGTTTATAAAACTACTTTTATGGCTGACTGATAAACACCATAGATGGACTCCGGATTCATGTCAACATTATAACCTCACACATCGTGGTCAGGACAGAATCCGTCCATCCAGTAGAACCAGTAGTCTGCCAAAGAATAAAGCTGCATAGTAATAATAAACCACAAAGTGCAGCCTGTGTCAAACCTGCATGATTTGCAGGTGTTCTTGTATCTGCTAGATTTGAGTCTCTTTTACAAAAGTTATTTTCCGGTTGCTCCTGGGACTGATTTGGGAGTAAAGGAGAAAGGTGATATGGCACTCCCTGGCCTTGAAAACAACCCATAATGCACCACTCTCTGGGAAGCTGTATTGCGTTGTTATTCTCTCCATTCAGAGAGAATATTTGATTTCGGGACAGATTTCGTCCTCAAGTTTTTCAAACATAGCAGACAGAATAAAATCTTATATCCATTATTTAACATATTGTACAGATGAGTGTTGTGAGAGAAACAAACACACTGTTAGTTTTATGTTGGTTTTATCTACATGATATAAAATGTACCTGTAGTATATCACCAGGCTGCTCCTTTGTCATTTCATTGGGTGGGGTTTGGATTTCAAACAGTCTAATAGCTTCTCCTGAAAAGAGGAAGTTTGCATAGGTTGGTGCTGCAGAGCTGACAGTTAGATAAAGATCTGATCACCACAAACATTAGTGGAAGGCGGTTTTTTATTGCAGTTCAGTGTCAACGTATCACCATTGTATCGTGTGTGCTTTAAAGTCAAATTTCATCCAGCTCACATTACTACAAGGACAAATGTGAAAAAAGTCTCACACCCACACACGGTTCAGTTCAAAGCGTGGGGGTCTGCCTGGATTCATACAATCAGGGGAAGCCCAGTAGAGACCGACTGGTGTGTCCCTGCAGACCCCGGCCCCTGTCCCCTGCAGCCAAATACAACAAACACCCCTAGAGATCAGCTTCGATCTCCTTTTCTGTGGTTTTGAATCAGATGGAATGTCACATCACACCCAGCTGTGTTAACAGTGTATAACAGTGTAAACAGCCCAACCTTAGGACCCCAGGCGTCTGGGTGGGGGCCACCAAACATCCCGTCCTGTGTCAGGGGGCTTCAAAGGTATCAGCGAGAACGGGGTTGGGGTTTGATGGAGAGGCAGTGACCGGGTTTGGATTGGAGAGGAGCTGTGGCAGATGGGCCTATGGAATAACAATGGCTGGAAATACATTTCTTAAAAAGACAATTTAAGAGCAAAAATCCTTGTTTGTTCTGATGTAGCATCCGAAAAAATAAAGTCCCCCTTTGTGTTTTGTTTTTTGCATCAGAGTTGAAAACAATAATGAAAAACCTAAATTTCATAAAAAAACACACCTTTGAATTGAAACTCTTTAAGTCGTTTGCAGCATGTTGCAGCTTTGAGTCTGTTGACGGGTTTAGATCTGCTTGACACTGCAGGACAGTTCACCCCCTTGCAGAACTTCACCGCTCAAACTCAGCTCCTAGTGACCAGGTCACAAGTCCTGCTATGAATTCTCAAGTATACTGAGGTTCGGTATCAACCTTTGTAAAACAAACATCGGAACATGACCATCTTTACTTTGGTTTTGGGGACACAAATACAACACACATGGATATTATTTTGACATCACTTAACTTTATTGGAATTAATTAACTATTCATTTGTCAGTTCTTTTAAAATCATCTTGACATTTATATGTTGTTTTTTTTCTTTCAGATATCCTCAAATGTAAAAGTCTCTGTGAGCAAAACACTTCCTGGTTGCACAGCTGGACTATAAAAGAATCATCCAGGTGGAGAAAGGCATGCTGGGAGGGGAGAGGGACGTAGTTGGGCCCCCGCAGGACAGGAATGTTGGCTGCCCACTGGACAAATAAACAGCTATCATATGTACTGCATACATGTACAGCATACACGAGTAGACATTCAATGATCATGGAGCTGACCAGCACATACACAAGAAGGCCAGAGAAGAGGTACCGATGATATGATACAGCACGGTTACAGCAATTTGACAAATAGCGTTTGTTATCTTTAGAATGGCAGATAAAGATAATAAAGCCAGAGTAAGTCCCAGCAAAGACGTAATAAACGGAGACTTTTAACTCCTGAAGGCGCAGAGATGAAACATTTGTACTGGAATATATTGATAATCATCAAAGTCGAACTTGAAATTATAAAATGCATAAAAAAGAAGCTTAACAAGAATAAATGCCATAAAACATGAAGGCAGGCCATGGTGCACGATTCAAATACATCAATGTAGTACAGCTGTACAGGATGGAGGCAGTACCGTGTCCCTTGTCTCCATGTTGGTATAATACACAAACATAGTTTCTGTATTGCATTTTTTGTACAAACGACAACAAAACAACCACGCAACATTCCCACAAATGTTTTATGCCAGAATCTTTTCATAACTCGTCTCTAACCTCCCCCCGGGGCCCCTTTAGCGTTTATCTAGAGAGTCAGCAGCCTTCACAGCAAGGTCAGTGTCACATCTTTTCAACTCATATTCAGTACATCTATTGAGTGTTGGGGCTTCATGCTGGGCCTCATGGAGGACCTACTGGGGGGTGGGATCAGGGATGTGCATCTGTGCTGGGGGAGGGCCAGCTTGGACAGTAGTATTGTTACTGATGGACAACCGTGACCTCTCACCCCTTCATCAACTCAACTGTCTGTCAGTGGGGCAGCCATACACGTATGAAGGAATATGCACCGTCTCTGATGAGCTTTTCTCAATGCAGTTATTCCTGACTTAGTAAGAAATATAATTGTTTTCCTGTTGAGTCATAGCATCCTGTCTTTCAACCGGACTTCCTTCTCTGTCTTCTCCTCAAAGCTCTTTCGAACAGTGCTACATAAAGATTGTTAAAATACAGCATAAAGAACTGTTGGATATGTGCTGAGGCAGGCGGACCGAGTGTGCTTGCTATTAATAACAACATCCCCATCTGCACCAGTTTCCACAGTGTTGCCAAAATACATTCAATCATACACAAAGGAGTGCTTGATTTGCCTCGGCTGAGAGTTTTGAAGCTCTGGATGAGGTACATCAAGCACGCCTTATGTGATGTCAACCGTTACCAGCATCAGGTGATCCACAAGACTGTTTATAGATGTCAGTTGGTCCCACTGTGTCACCTGTCGATACCCTATAATAGAAGCACCAACCACAGCCATTCACAGTGCTGCCCTTCTGGTGTTTTGAGGTCATTTTAGAATACAAAAAGAAAGGTTCTTTAGATCAGTAATTGGTTAACTTAACACAACATGTGTGACAGGAATTCAACAGAACTAGAGTGACTAACAAAGACAGCAAACTCTTCAATCATCAGCCTGTTTCTATTAGTCGACCTGGAAGTCTGCATGTTCTGTTCCTCCACTACCTTCCTGAGCTCACAGGCTGAAGGACGAATGAGAGCATGAATGAGATGAGGATCGCGGTGCGTTCCTGGAAGCAGCTCCGCCATCCATCAACCGTTTTGTTTGAACTGCAGCTTGGAGGAGCTGACTTTTATCTCGTGCTCAGATTGAGTTGTTAACTTTGCCAGCAGCAGTGAGTCACCCAGACAGCAGTTAAGGCACCGTGGTTGTGTTACTTGAGACTTCTGTTAGATTGAGTTATGGAAGAGGAAGTGCTTATTTCAATCAGAACAAATCTTAAAATTCATGTATTCGCTACGATTACATGGCACGTTTGTGTGTGTTAGTAACATATTCAACACAAGTTCTGAGTAGAAGAAACAAGGCTCGTTGGAGAAGCTTAAAACTCCAACTTCATGTTATGGAAGTTGAAAGACACAAAGTTTAGTAAACTGTATACAGTAAAATCTCCATGTAACAGATAAAGAAAAACGTACATTCTGCTCATGAATAATGTGTATCTGATACAAATCCACCACACAAGATTTAAAAAACCTTGATGAGGTTTGATGCATGAAGCTGGAGGGACACACTACCCAGGTCACAAGTCTGCCTGTTAAAACCTCCTTGTGTTCAGCTGTAAACCTCCTTAAATGGATAGAAACAAGTCATACTGACTGTGGGCAGCACACAGTGCCAGCAAGTCTCCACTTGCAGCTGTGTGAGTATTTACACTGGGCTGCAGGTTCTAACTCACGTACATCAACAGAAAACAATGTTAAATAAATACAATTCATGTCAATAAAAATCAGTAAACCTACATATTTCCCCACAGCAATCGTCCCTTATTGGTGTGTCAAACCAAAATCAGTAAAATCTAAAAGGAAATAAAAATCTCAACTGCCCAGAAACAGAAACATCTCCCGACATTCCTCCATGTAAAACTCTGATTAAAAAACATCTGACTCCATGAAAGCGGCAGTGCATTCGTAGAACATACTGTCCCTACTTCAAAATGTGTTTTCAGAAACATTGTGTTGGGACAGATTAAAGAAACCAGGACAGATGCTTTGGTGTGTAACTTTGTAACAATGGTCATGGTGTGAGAGGATGTGTGTGTACGGAGTACGGCAGCGTCAGTGGGTGTGCTGGTCGCCTTCACCAGACGGCATCTCCTGGAGGAAGGGAGTGAAGGAGGAGCGAACTGTGCGGCCCCTGAGGGGCTGTTGCACACGGAAGTTGTTCACCATGCTCTTCTGTACCTCCTCCTCGGCAGAGGTGAACAGAAGGCTCCGGAAGACTGCCAGCTGAAGGGGGCGAGACACAGGGAGTAAGAGACTGAAACCGGCTCATATGAAGAACGCATGTTCTTCGCATGATCAAACATGCCACTGATGAAACACAGGATGCATCAGAGTGTATCTGATGTCGGGTTGGAAAACGAATCATACAAGTGGTCAAACGCATCAGAGAGGTTCTGTTTCTTGGATTAAATTGCAGAAGCAGCTCCTCTCTGTTGCTAATTTTAAGAGTGGCAAGGTTTCACAAGAGAAACAGACTCACTGTGTCACGCCATCTTCCAGAGAACTGTTCTACATGTCATTTTAATATTCTGAAACATGTTGTATCAAAGTAAGTTGGCTACACCTGTGACTGATGGTCAATGTGATTTTGTTAACACACACACATAAATCCTACCTGGTCATGGCTAACTTCTATGTGCTGTTTCATAACGATCCAGGTGACGGACTCGGTCAGGGGAGGTGTCGTCAGAGAGCCGTGGTACGTCCAGTAGTCATCAGTGTTGGCGGGCAACAGACAGGCAGGGTCGAAGCTGTCAAACTCTACCACACTACCCTGCAGACAGAGGAAGACAAACACACGACATTAGACCTGTGTGATTAATCATTTCTAATCAAAATAAAAGGACTTCATTATCTTTACACCGCAGACTCCTGTACTGATAAATACACAGCACCCTGCAATTAAGTACATATATACAACCACTGTTATCTCATCATCCCAATATAAAATCTTTCCAATCAATATTACACACTGAATACATGCCAAATGCAACAGGCTTATCTATCATCTCTTATTCGTAATAATGGTCTATTAACTATTAGCTAATATGATGTGCATTGAAACCTTTCAGATTCCTTAAGGTGCAGGGAAGTAAACTGCACTGTAGTTCTCTTGTTGCATACAAAAACACCACCACAACCAAAACCTCTTTTGAATCCATGTCCAATGTAAGACCAGACTTCAGATACACAAACAGGAATGCGTTACAAATGATTTAGTTTTATCAATTTGGAGAAAAAGGGCCCCTGTCACTGTTACTTGGAGATAATATCTGAATTCTGTAGTGTCTCTGCTGAACCACTAGAGGGCATCAGTACCCAGCCGTGAAGTGCTGTAAGTGTTCACCAGATCACTGGATCAGTTTCACAAATCATCTTAAAAATCCACAATGTGTGTGTGTGTGTGTGTGTACTCACCTTCTGTCTGATTGCAGGCAGAGCATCTACCAGTTTCTGCAGCCCCTCGTGTCTCTTCCCCACCTACACAAGGATTAGAGATTAATTTGGATTGTAGGCGAAGTGATACAAACCTCACAACTACACATTCCATGTAAACAACAACCGCTCACACATATGGGTCAAACAAAATGCAGAATGTGTTGGTGTCTGTGCAGAACAAAGTTAACTGAGACATGTCTTACACAGAGTATTTCCTCTGTACTTATTTAAGCGTGTGTGTGTGAATGTGTGTGTGTGTGCACCTTAAGAAAGACTCCAATAACAGCCAGCCCATTGTCCTCCATCACTGCCTCCTCAAACAGACTGTACTTATCAGAGTTCCAGTGGACCACGTGAAGCTGAGAACAAAAACAGTAGACAAACCCATCGTGAGATCATGTGTAGGTGTGAGCGTGAGACTCTAAATGATAACCTTGAACTTCTCAACCCGTCTGTCTTGAACCCAGGCCCACTATCTCTGTCCTCCAAGTGACCCATTAATTCCTTTTCTCCTTTCTTTGTCTTTTCAAAATAAGAGTTTCTATCTGCGACGAACTTCCTCGGGCTGTGATGTAATGCTGTGTATGAATGCGAGTATGAGAGGAGGAAGTTATTTGTCATGGATGGAGTAACAGATAGCTGTGTCAATTTGGGAGTGGGATACTTGGATGAAGAAAACTGACACTTGACTGGGATGTTTCTTATTTTTTTTAGCAGTATGCTTTTATTTCACTGCACATTTACAGTTGGTGTGATCTGCTATAGTCCCCTTCACACAATTCGTTCAAGGTGGTAACATTGTGCTTTATAACTCATCCCCAATCTGTATAGAATGCATGGCAGGGGACAAGATGTTCCACCAGTAGCAGATGTAGTCACAGCACCGAATCGAGGTCTGCGTAAAAGAGACACCGTCAAACTAAAGGCTGATTTTGATGTGTTACACGTCATGCCTCTGATTATGAAACGCCAGCATGCCATCCTAACTCACACGCTGCCGCTTCGCTTGCTTGATCGTAAATAGGCATAGCCGAATAAAAGGTGGGAGTATTGCGAAATCTCCATGTATAAGTGGCTTATGCACAATGTTGTCAGTCAGGATTGCAACTTGATCCTCTGCACAAACACACAACTCAGAGATCGCTCAGTGATGAGAACCATGACGTGGCCAAATTCCCAGCACCATCACAGAGAGTTCAACAGAGGACATATAGAGAATAAAAGGCACATACACTCTGCTATGCGAGTGTGCTGATGTTTATGGAAAAACATTACCTGACGTGATGAAACATGATGCAGGACGGCCAGTGCCAGACACACACACTATGTTTGAGTTAGGCTTATTAACACAAAAGGGAACAACAACGACTGACTCAAAGGTTGTGGCTGCAGGTGAAAGCCTGGCACCAGCTCCTCAACCAACTGGGGGATACACCCGACTTAAATACACTGTTTCAAGTGTGAAATTATGAGCAGGCTATGTACAGTGGATTTAGGAGAGCTTTTTCTGGTGGCTTTTCTTGCCTAATACGCTGATGACAGCAGTGAAAGTAGACCATAACAGATGTGTTATGTGCCAGAAAGCCAAAATTATGAGAGGAAAGACTGACTGGATTTAGGCGGACTGCAATAATAAGACTTCTGACCTTATTCTAAATAAGACATCATTCCAATGAAGGCGTTAACTTTACAAATGATGCAACGCTTACTCTGACTTATGTCTGGAGACACACATTACATCCCTACGTTGGACTGTTCCTGCAGAATTTGAGTTAAAACTAGTGTGTTGATGTATCAATGTCATGCAGAACGTCAGAAGAACAGTTGTGAAAATGGCTCAGATGAAAACATTTTTAACCACAAAACCCACAGTGACTGAACATGAGAAATGAAGCCCCAAGGCAGCAGGAAGTGAGACACTTAGTAAGTGCTAATGAGTGGCATCGCACTGCAACACTACAACAGATTCTCACTAAGTAACCTTGTCCTGAGGAAGAACACGTGTTCTTCAAAACATGTTGGCATTTTCATCCGGGATGAAGCCGTGCTTTAATGAAGGCTTTTACTTTATTGATTGTCTGGATAAACCCTTCTCTTCCCCAGACTTAATCTAATGTTTAAGGGCAGACCTGTATAACAAAGCACAAGCCATTTTTAACATTAGCATTGGCGGAGGTCTGCGATCTCCAAATCTGTCAACATGATTACACAAAAACTAGCCCCCATTGAGAGGAACTCCCGACAGAGGCTTAAAAAATTTAATCTCCAGTCATCCAAAATAACACTGCCCAAAGCCATCTACTTTTTGGACAAACCCAAGGGGATTTCCAAAGAAGAGAGTCACCTGTAGCCAACTGCCTCACGACCAGGAGGCACACCTCCACCGATTCTCCTGCGTTGAGGCTGCAGGTCTCAGGTTAAATACACATTTGTTTAAGTTGAATATGGACCAGTTTTGATGTCAAACCATTTTTGCATGCTTCAAACTCTGCACATACATACTCTTCAAACATCCAAGTTTAAAGAACAATGAGCAAAAACACGTTTGACTGGGAAGACTTATACGTGTGCTTGTGGAAGTGCGGGCATGCACAGAGAGAGTACCTCTGCAGGAAACAGCCTCCTGTCGACGGTATGTTCTGATCCCCAGGCATTGCTCTCACCCCAGTGAAAGTGGAACTGACACAGCCTGAATTTGTCTTGCAAGGGGCCCCCTTTCAGTGCTGCGCCAGAAAATGAGAAGACATGATGTAGATCAGTGTTTCACACTTTGACTCTTAACACACGTCTTTAGCTGTGTGCATTTATTTCACTAAAACTTGAAGGAGGAAATGATTCCAGGAGTTCCGGGCAGAGAAACAGGTTGTTCAGGCAGTAACAACCATCACAGGTGATGATCTTCAGGTACTCTAATTAGCATTAAATCGTTTACGTTATTATGTAATGTAAGTTTGTTTATCGCCCGTATTAACAGTTTGTCAATGCCAGTTACAACCAACCGATAAAGGGGAGCTACTGTGTAATATATTGTTTAAGTCAAACTGTATATGGCTACCTAATGTCATACAAAGGTCACTCTATTGTTCCATTGTTTGTTTTACTAGTAATAAAATAATCTTCTCCACATATCCATTTTTTTCACATGTTTTTGTTCTCTAAGCTCCGGAGTCATCTTGTAATCCAAAGACTGAGAGCATGTGATGGCTAAAAAGTTGGTGATGTTGCACCTCCAAAGCTATTTGAATGCAAATAAGTTAAGCAGTTCTTCATAGTGAAAGCAGTGCTATGATGTGGCCAAGTAATTATAACCGGTACAATTGACTCACACTTCGACACCGTCTATAGTGCAGAGGTCAGGACAAACACGAGAGTCACATGACAGTCACCAGACCCACTCGACAGTTGTGGTTTTTATCAGCGCCGCATTGATTACTGGCTTTTCCCACAGATTAGGGCCCTTTAAGAGGGGGGAGAAGAAGGAGATAATCCTCTTGTGTAGATCAAAACATGCATTCCCCCCGCTGACACCTCATTGCAGTCCATTCAGATTTAAAGGGAAACTTCTCATTTAATTTTCATTTCAGTCTCACTGATGTGAGACTGAAATAAAAAAGTTTTATGTGAACAACTTACAATTTCGGCTAAACTATTTAATTTAAAGACACAAATGGACATTGACTCATAAATACTGTATATACGATAGAAGAGAACTTACTGGACTTGTCTGTGGTGTCATCATATTCTACCAGGAAGGAGTAACCGTTGTTCCAGATTTGCTGGCAGGTCTTTGGGTCATAGTCGGGGACCAGAGGCTTCAACTTAGAATCAAAGACACTCTTTCGGACGACAATATCGATGGGGGATTGACGATTACCTCCTGGTACCGCGAGGGGTCCCTGCCACATGGGATGCACTGGAGAAGACGAGGGGACAGAGGAGAAGAAGAAGGGGAGGACGGAAATTGAAGAAAAATAAGGTCATTGATTTTCAACTTTAAACCTGACAGAACGCACAGTGTCTGCTGCCTAGGTGATGGTCGTGCCAAAAAAGTGAACACAAAAATGCTGACACCTACTTTTCATGTTGTACTCTGCTGCTTCCTGCATTTTTAAACAGTCCATTTTGAAATAAAATACACATAAAATCAAAGTTGCGCATAAAAACTACACAATGATAGTTGTAGATTAACCGATAGTTCTCCTCCACCTTTGAGCGCCTTAGGCAACTGAATGAAAGAGGAGCGAGTGAGCTATAGTACTTCCTTCTAGTCTCCTTTTTTTTTTTTTTTTTTTCTTAAAGGAAATCACAAAATAAAAAGAGAAGTGGGCCGGCTGTACAGAAACTGACACGCGGAATGTCCTGGCACGCCCCCAGCTCTCCTCCACAGGCGGGGAATCAGACCAGGACCTCTGGCTGGTCAAACCGCCTGCTCAGGCCAGCGTCTGTCAAAGGACCTGACTTCTAATTACATGAAGCTCTGCTTACTTTCCCTAACCCCACCCCCCACCCCCACCCTTTCTTCCGTTTCCCTGTTCCGTTGAAATCCAAACAAAGTCCACTTTGACTCAACTCATAAAATCTTCCACTCATAAACGTTTCTTTTCAAGCTTAAAAGTTTCTCTCACCGTCACCCTTATCTACAGAGAAAATAATCACTCAAGTGGAGCTGTCAAGGGCACAAAAGCAGCCGTTTGTTTTTCCTCTACATTCACGCAACACAGGGCTTAAAGGTTTCCACTGAGAGCAAAGCTGCACAAGTCTGACTGGGAGATGACCTTCATCTTCAGAGTTCAGCGACCCCTCATAGGGGAGTTGGCCGCCTGACTCTGTTTTTGCACGGATACAACTGCTAGGAAAGCCATTCATTCTCATTCACTGTGTGTGCGTGTGTGTTTGCTCCATCGCGTGTAAGTGTCACTGAGTCTTATTAATCAACGGCCACAAGCAGTGAACATTAATGAATATAATCAATGGTCTGATGTGGATATTGTTAGACTGAAAACTGCTGGTCCAGCGGTAAAAATTTGTCCTGCAAGATGCTGAACTCCTGCTGACTGATTCTACTGGATGACAGCTTAAAGGATAGATTCACAAAGTCTAAAAACAATGGTGTCAAAAAAACATTAGTTCATACTGGTTGTCATCATTCATACTGGCAGTTATGAGATGCCTTTTCAATGTCCGTCCAGTGAAATTCTACAATCTTCTTCTAATGTAAAAAGGGCTTTTATCAGTCTGATTCCATTACTGATTTATTATTATTAAAAAAAAGTCTCTTTATCTTAAAAACCCACTGCTGCAGCTAAATGAGGAAACTATCTGTGGAAACCACAAAAGGAATTTTACACTATAAATACTACCAAGAAGTTTCCTAACTAGTTTAGATAAACTCCAAAATATATTCTTGCTCCAAGAGGGCTATGTATTTTATCACTTGCATTGGAAGTATATTAGTTAAGGGATCCTTTAAAGAAAGCTCCTGGCCTGCATGCCATCTAAAAGTAACCCACAGTGGGGCAGCATCATGCTGTTCGGTTCATTGCAAACAAGCAAAGCCTCTATAATGAGGGGTCTTCCTAACAGCTGCAGAGCCCCATCTCTGTATTGCTGAAAGCACTGCGCAGTACTCGTGGGAGATGGTCATTGCTCAACACATGTTACGTAGTGGAAGACCAGTTAGTCGGTTTGCAGAGTGCGAGTTGGCCATTCTCCCTGTTGCAAGACAGTGTACCATCTGTTAAATGTTATGAATACACGTGTCTGAATCAAGAGGTCAGTATGTAAACTGTGATGGATGTTTGGGTGATGCATCTTCCAGTTTCCACATCCAAAAAGTGGAATGTGTGAATCATTTTTTTTTTACAATCTTTATGGCCATCTGACTGTTTTTCCTGTACCAGATAACTACTAGCAGAAATCTGGCTGCATTTTGAGATCGTAGCCACCAACTTGTTCTGTATAGTCTTATTATAACTCAGAGATTATTTTAAGATTCGACTCATGATAGAGAATCACCATAATTACCATCATGATGACAGTACGTATACTGTAGTTACAGATGGTTTTCTTTAGCATGTGATACAGTAGAACTGTCTCAGTGAGGAAGATAGTAGTTAAACCAAAAGGCTAAACCACTGGCTAAACCCTGCGTCTAAGCCAAATCAAATGCACTTTCATTAACCTTTGTCCAGACAGTGCCCTGTGCAATGAGGGTCTACTCTTCGCTTGTTAGTAATGAATTAAAATGGTTGTGGTCGGCACTAGAGGGTGAACAAGAAAAGCTTGTTTTTGGGTGTGGTGAGGAAGGTGCTGTGGCTTCTCATCAGAGCTTGTGACTCACACCAGAGCGCTTAACTTTCAAAAGGAATGAATGCTCTTCAACTGGCATGTGAAGCGTAGTAATTGTTTCACATGTTCTGCAACCTGTATAACATGATTGACCAAGGTGAGGTTTAAACAAAGGTCAAGATATACACAGTAGGGATATGATGGAGGTGGTAATCACAACATTATTGGGAGTGCAGGTTTCCAAACAAGCTCCCATCGTCCTCAGCAGTATGCAGATATTATGACTGAACATAGAGGTTCATATGGAGACCAAATGGCTTTGAGGGGTCTCCACTTGGGGCAGTGATCAGGGAAATTAATACTGTGTAAAACATGGAGGCTGTGAAACGGCGCCATCTGCAGGGTTGGGCTCACTCCAAATCCTGTGGCGAGGAAAGTCCAGTCCGAGTTTTCTGATTCTCTTCATGCACGTTTTTTCAGATGACAACAAAAGTGACCATTATCAGATGCAGTTACCCACAATAACAGGCTTTTAAGAGCCACAATGAGACCCAAAGCCCCAAACTTGCTGATACACACGGTAGCACTAAGCGGTAATGTTTGGGTGATAATGAGCAGCTCTGTCGACACGCTTGAAAAAAATGTTTAAAAGTAGTTACTTACTCTGTGACAGCACATATTTGCTTGAGCACGCAGAGAGGTTGCATCCCCTGACTTGAGTGAGCCGGTGACTCCTGGCATGTCTGACGAGCTGTCGGTGCAGCTGAGAGGCCAGCGGTCTGAACACCGATGACAAAGTCACCATATCGATAAAGCTAGCGTTCCGATACAGATGTTTACAAAAGGCGCCTCAGCAAGCTTCTGTATCGTCGCGGCGTTTCTGTTTCATTTGTCGGCGAAGTGTTGCTTAACTCCACAAAAGTTAGCTAAATGTACACAAGCTGTTCAAAGCACAACTGACGGCTGGCTGCTCTCTCCCTCCTACCGTTTTCTAGAAGGCGGGGAAAAGGCAGTGTTTCTCGTAACACCGTCAAAATGTGGCAGTAACACCCTACAGCCTTTCCCCCTGAGGCTACAGCATCAATTTCACCCGGTAGGTGTATTTGCCAGGTAAAACACTCGACGACAGATTGCACCTTTACTGCCTTTACCACAGAGGTGGTTTCTCTTCAGGCAGTAAGGGGGAGGGGCTGCACCGCCGACCAATCAGCAGCCTCCTTGGAGGGGCGTCAGCGACAACGACCACGGTGGGTTGGCAGCACATCGCACCCAACCCCAAACATGTATAATGTGTCTCTTGAAATGCATCAATAATAGGAAAAATTAGATGTATACAAATAAACTTTATTGCCTAAATTAACCAAAGAACGGAAAGCAGTAACTTGTTTTGGTTGTGTTTATTTACTGTATGTCTTGTTTTGTTATAACTACAATTTGATGTCCTCCTTTGTATATTGTATGCTGTTTGGGACTATACTGATGTAAAATAAAGGAAACACATTGCACCCTGTAACCTGAACACATATTCAATCTGAACACATTAATTATGTATGAGGCAGAGAGGTAAACAGTGACAGAATGCTTTTCTTAGAAATTATTTTTAATCGTGCCAATCATCCTTTTAATTTAGTTATATTTATATCAAAAATTTGTTCATCCTTACTCACTACCTTGACTGAAAGGGCGCTGAAGTGGAACACACTGTCATTAATGTTGTATGTCTTGTATATGTTATGACAAGTCAAAATGTCCCACAAACAAAGGCCTTTAGCACAGACTCTGAACAAACTCATGTCATTTCTGACTACATTTTCCTAAGTGTGTTCTCAGTAAAATGCTGTGTTTGTGACTTGTGGTTAGTTTGGGTGCATCCTGGTCACTGAGTGCACTCTGTGCAGAAACACATGACTGTTGGACTTTAAGCCCTGAACTGAACACTCAAAAGACTTACCAGAATACCATGAAAGCACAATCACATCTGCTGATGACGGAATGGCTCAAACACAAAAGCTTGTTTCATCATGTAATAATTGTAAAAATTGATTGTTTTAGAAGGTTCTAAGATTATCTTCTCTACCTTCCTCTACCTTCTTATTCTTCTATCACATGACACTTGCGTTATCATTTATGATAACACAATTAAGATAAGGAAAATAATTTATATAATTAATTAAAACAACAGCATAAGGCGAGGTGAAACAGTCAGATTAAAAAAACACGTCAAAAGAAATCATTGTTTAAAAGACACACTTCCGGATCTGCTTTACAAGAGTCCATAGATTTAGAGGCTCCAAGACCCTCAGGCAGACTGTTCCAGATATTTGAGGCGTAAGCAACCAAAGTCCCAATGTCATTTAACCCTGACGTCAGAAACAGTCAGGAGGTTTGTGCCAGAGGATCCCAGGGACATAGCAGGATTATATGTCTTCACTTTGTCAGGGAGATAAGACGGCGTAAAATCATCCAATCTAATCTAAAAAAACAGTAAAATGATCAACAGTTAATTATCTGGCAGAAATGTAACCTACATTAAGATTTTAATATATCAGCTCTCTGGAGATAAAAGAAAACATACATTACCTTTTCTGTGATAAACTTTAGTCCCGTTTCTAACGTGACATTGAAAATCTACGTCAGCATCAATGATAACGCCGAGGTTGTTGACTTGTTCCCTGGCTTTGCTCCAATAACTAGGACATGAAATTATTTTAGGATTTCATGGTGGACCTGAAGTTTTGTCTTCCTGTATCTCCATTCAGCTTTCTTTTCATTTGGAATATATTGTATTTTCTTCATCTGATACACCTTTCTACAGCTGATTGTGGCCTAATATTTGAATTACCTAGTAGATCTTAAAGAGATGAAGTTAGAGTTTACAACGAATATAGACTTTTAACAATGTGTCTAAAATCACAATGGAAGTCAGCAGAACCTCATCCATATCTGATGAAATGTCAACAGAAAGTCTTTGTGTAATGACAAGGTCCTTGGTATGACGACAGCTGAGTTGTTTTGGTTACATGTACGAAGTTCTGATCTTTCAGTAGATATGAAGGCAGTTTGTGTTTTTTGCAAAGCTTGAATGAATGGTTCGATGCAAAAAGGGCAGAGCAGTTAGAGGCAAGTTCAAAATATGCAAGAACACAAACATAACAATTAAATGCCGAGTCAAATAAAGACATGGATAACCAAGAACTCTGCATTTAAGTTTATTGTCTTCACCAAAGTTGTCCACAGCGCTCTCAAGGCCTTTCAACAAGTCAAATCACAATGAAATCATAGACACTGACAAAGGCATTACTGGAGACGACAGCCTGAAATCTTCTGCAACACCTGAGGCCAAAAGGTTTCATAATGTTAAGCTCAGGACACCAGGGCTGTCTGATTATCCAGTGAAGCCTCTGCAGTAACACAAATGACTGGTTCTGGTTAAACCATTACTGCATAATAGTCATATCATCTTATTTTTACTCAAACAGAACTAAATGAACAGAACTGTAACATTTTTACATTGAAATACTATTTACCTGGATCAAAGCCATGTTTGCTTAGCCAGAGGACACAGTGGAGTCACTGTAGTTCTACAGGTGGCCATGTTCGCCTCACTGCTCTGCTTCAGGAGTGTTTGAGGAACTTTAGCTCTAAAAGCTAGACGCCTCACTGTGGCGGCGTCAAGGTTACACGGTTGTATAATTACAGCCAAAACATGTTAGTTCTAGAAAAGAGGTAGCACACTAACGCCTCATGGTACAATGCAGCCACAAACTCTCCATCAGTGCTTCTGTGCTTTACAAAACCTGCTCAGACATGTGTACAGTCTGCATCCTACAGTGCAGAACAGCATCTACAAGGAGGCACCCCCCCAGACCTCTGGCTTTGTCTGTTACTGTCCAATCAGGGACTTCAATATTACAACCCAAGAAAATATTTTGGTTTTTACATTTCTTCCATTTGTAGCCCAACATTGACCCCCAACACCCCCATGTAGAATGAGAAATACAGTAAACATATAAAAAATACAAAAAAACAATTTTCTACCATCGAGAAGCATTTAAAAAACAGACCAGAAATGAAGAAAAGAAATGTTTTTATGTATTTTTCAAAAAGTTTTAAAATGTAGAATCTATTTACAGCATCACATGACAGGAGCAGAGGGAGTATGAAAGCACAGACACAGTTTGGTGGAGGAGGGGGAATGACGAAAGACAAAACAGGGCAGTGAAATGATCTTCACAAAAGTGTTTTATTTAAGCCTACTGTCTCTCTTGAGTCAAAATGACAAGCTTTTAGAGAGTTCAGTCCTTCAAGGAGACCGAGAGAGGAGGGGTTAGTCTAGAGCGATGATGTCATCATCGTCATTGTCGGATGGTGCAGATATTGCGCTTGATTGGTCCGTCCGCGGGCGCTTGGTCGAAGTCTCACCGGTTTCCACGTCCGAGTGCTTCCTCTTGGAGCCGCTGGTTGGTGCTGAAGAGCTGGATGTTGCCCCTTCCTCATCATCAGAGTCCACGATCATAATGTCATCATTATCATCTGCTGGTTCTGGGAGAGAAGATACAAATATGTCACAAAGTAGGAGGACACAAAGTGGGATGTGACTGGAAGTAAAAAGGAAAACGCTTTCTCCGCAGCTGACCTTTAGAGGAGGTGGATGGCTGAGCAGAGTCCTTGTTGCCATTAGTGATGCTGTTACCCTCTTCCTTGTTAGTCTGAGGGGGCGGCGCTTTGTCTGGGGCCTCTCCAACGACCTCAAACTCCACATCCTTCTCGAGTTCCTCTCTGTTGATGAAGACGTACATAAATAACTTTTCAGGTTTGATCACTTGACTCTCCATAACCACGAAATGAAAAAAACAATCAAATGTTAATTATGTGTTTCTTTCCGGGCACTCGTGCAAATGTATTCGAAGGTGACATACGTGTGCAGGATGTTAAGTAGGAGTTGGTAGTCTTGAAGGTAGTCATCACTTTGCAGTCGGCTGCCGTTACGGATTCCGAAGTTAGAAAGAAATTTGCTGTTGTTGGCTGTAAAGAGGTTTAAGAATTACAGGCACCGCTAATGACAATACTGGGTTTGTATTGCTATACATGTGAAGTGAGATCTCGCACATTTAACGCCATTTTGCAGACAATTGTGACCAAAGTAACTTATAATAGTACAGTGCATCACAGTGTTCGTCAGCTAAGTCTTAAGGAATAAGTTATTAATCTCTAATCCAACTCATCAAATGGCAAATGTTTTTAGGATAATAACCTGCAATACATCTAGACATTAAAAAGTAGAATTCAATTTTCTATAGTCATTTAAGTAGCTTTTGTTGATGAACTTAACTCTATCTCATCCATACACATTGTTATCATCCATTAAAAGGTCCATCATCTGTTTTGTAAGTTCCACTTCCACCATTATAATTCAACTACCACCAAAAATGGCACAGAGTTATACTCGCTTATGTATACAGAGATGCTATTAACTAAATGCACTTTTTATCCTCTTCTGGCTGGCCAGCTCTAACTAAGCTGATGCTAGAGAGCGCCCTCTTCTGTGTAGCTGGCAAATCACTGCCCATTGTTCTTCATTCACAGCAACAAAAAACATTTCAGATAATCAATCTTTTCCTTTTCTTCACTAAAATCCTTTTGTCAATTGCTCAGTCTCTTGTATTCTTGCTGCCTCTCCTTACTTCGCTATGTGCTGTCTTCTGCCTGCTTCTTCCTACAGTACCATCTGTCTCTCACTCTCCTCAGAGAAGCAATTAGCACAGATTGTCACCTCTTCCTACTGGTATCAGTCTTATCTGAAATGTGACTATCTTCCCATTTCCTCGCTATCCCTATTTTCATAATTATTCAAATTGTCTTTTTATTTCAAATTATAACTTCATCCAACACAAAGGGAGAAAAATACTCAAATGAGGCTAGTAGAATTAGAAGGATGCCAATTATAATGATTCCTCTCCCTTCCCCCTTACCTTCTGTCTCTCCGTCTGAGGAGATGAGGATGGTCCCTTTTCCATCTTCTATCTGAACATCTGGCGCTACCATACCAAACCTCTCCTTCAAGATCTGAAAACAAGTAGAAGACATCAAAATCAACCTCATGAAAATAGGGCAACAGTCAACAGTACAAACTACACATTTTCTGTTCAGTATTAACTGAAGCTTTAGTGCTTTATAAAGATAATCTAAATGATTGCAGCTCAAGAAGATGACTCCAACATTTCATGCATTAACTCTGATTTTTATTGTAGAAGATCAACTTCTCTTGTGGGTTTAGGTTAATGAACATTGAAGAAAAAAAGGTGTATTACCTTGTCCTGCAGAGAGACGACCGTGGTTTTGTGGACATTGATTTTGATGGTGACCTCAGGTTTGCTGGCGCAGACATAGCAGTCGGCACTGGGTGGGTCCAGGATGCACGGTACCAGCAGCTTCTTCCTGAGGTTGGGACACTTGTTCAGGAAGATCTGGAGATGACATGAACACAAACCAGCATGAAACTCAGATGCAGATTGGACTATAATATAATATCAATCTCTAATATGGTTTTAGAACTGCGGCATGTACAAATTAGTGAAATGATGTTCGCTGGTTGCTGTACTCTTGTTATATACAGAACTTATTGTTGGAGGGAATTCCCTCGAGGAAAGATAATGGTATTGCACAGAAATGTTCTTCTTGCCGTTTCATTGCTAAAACAAGAATCCCAATAAATATGAAAAGAAATTCCTAAATAGAGAAAGCTTAGATAAGATAATACGTTTTGAACTACTGAAGGACCGAACATCCATGGTTGTATAATTAGAAGGTATCGGTGTTAACTTGTTGTGTTAGTTGAGCGTACCGTACGACAGGATTCCAGCTCCCCAGCCAGGACCTTGAGTCCCTCGATGACGATGAGTCCAGCGATGACAGCGTTGGTTGTTGCTATAGCTGGGATGATGTTGCCTGCCATGGCTGAAACAAAAAAGGATTAAACTTTTAAACGAGGGTGGACATGAAATGCTACATGACATGTAACAGATATGAGATGCATCCAATTTCCAACGACAATGAAGCCAACTTACACTTTACATCAAAGGGACACTTCATGTTCATGCTGAAGATGTGCATACGTAGGTTGGATGCTGCGGTAACAAAGTCCATAGCAGGAGGATCATCCTGACAAGAAAAAGGGGGGTAACACACATAAGCTGTTTAAAATACAGCAAGCAAACCAGCTTTGCTACATTTTGCCTAATAGTGTTTTCTGGATGATATGTTTTTAAATCCATCCGTGCTACCTTGTCCCAGACGAGCTCAGCTCCTTTCTCCTTCGACTGCAACTGTGAGCGGAGGGTCTCCACACTCTGCTGGAAAAGCTTGCAGTAGCCCCAAACACCAAGAACCCGCTGGTCCTTCAAACCTGAACCTGGAATCTCCTCCTGCAGACATGCTGGGACAAACAATTATGGATGAAATAAAGACAGACAAACAATAACACACCTACAATAGCAAGAGTTCCTAATACATGCAGTGACATACCGCTGTTCTCCCGCTCCAGCTTCTGCCAGTCCAGAGGTGTAGGAGCTTTCCTCTTCTTCCACAGTTTGTCCATAGTGAGCAAGTACATGATGTCGTCTTTGAAAAGCTGAGGAGTCAATCATAACCAAACTTAACAGGCCTGTGGTGATGATACACCCGTCTCCCTTGAATCACTCAAACTGCTGTGAGTTCAATTCAAGAATTAGAGAAGTAGAGCACAACTTTGATGAACACTTGAAAAAGAAGACATGTAAAACCCAGACATGGATTACACCGACTTTAGACCAGATGACACCCTTATCAAGCATGTGATAGTTACTACACCACAGATGGTACTGTACACCAAACAACACTATAATTAGGTATATTCTACAAACTGATACAACTCAATGTAAACAAAAGTAACAATATCTGGACAGGATTGACACTGTTGTGGAGAGGTTATGTAGAGAGCTAGGTGAGGCTGCTCAGATTGTAATGCCTGACTTGTCGACTGGTACCTTGTGAAAGAGTTTGGTGTGGTCGTATCCGATAGAGTGGGCCCATTCCTTGGTGGAGACACGCTTAATGTCCCCGTCCTTTTCTGAGGCCATGGCACGAGCTTCCGTTTCTTCAGGTTTCCCTGTATGAAGAACACACCGGTTTCACACAGTGCGTGCGGGATGATTGTTTATTTTTACCGATGTGATCAATCATTTTGTTGTGTGAGCAAACAAAACTGCCTTCACAAATGTAGCGAGCACACCTGCATGTAAATACCAAAGAAATATAAATTACTCAATTTCGGAAAAATCCAATAAAACACCCTCACTCACATGCAGCCTCTGGGTCCGCTGTGTCCGGTGACACCTCTTTGTCTGCATCCTCTTCACCAAATAACTGGCTACAGTTACAGTAAAGCACCGTTAATTATGCAAATACATCATACAGGCCTCCAACTGTTATTGAGACACCATATTAAGTTTTTTTTTACTGCATCCCCGCTGGGATAATATAACATCTAATTTTTTTTTTTTTTTCAAAGAAACTAATTAGCAATTGACATTAGAAGACAACAGAAATGGTCAATTTTTGCATTTCAGTCAACCTGGATGGTGCTTGAACTTATTACAAGAATGAAACTTACTTAAAGAGATACTTTGCCCAGACGATGCAATGAATGGGCTCGGACGGCGTGTTTCTTATGGTGCACCCTGGGAAGGTTTTCTGGGTCGGCTTGGGTTGGCACTCATAGCACTCTGTCATCCCCTGGGAAGGGAGGACAGAAAAAAAGGAGGAAAGATGAGGAGAGAAACAAAGTGAGAGTTGTTATATATAAACAACGACTACATGTGTATAATTTTACTAGTAACAACATTAAAAGAACGGCTTTTAGTATAGCCATGACTTCAATGTGTTACCTTCTTAATGACGGAGACCTGTCCCAGGTAACCAGCTGTGCCACTTTCTATCAGAGGGATGTCTGCTGCCAAGCACATTCTGTTCACATGGTTACGGGCCGCTGGGGAGACAAATAATGTTAATATCCTCCTCATTTGAGTTTGTGGTCAGTCCATTACAGCAAATAAAGTCAGTGAGGGACAGGTGACAATACCTCTGTTATCAAGAGCATTCATCACCAGCATGAACTTCCTGAAGAACTCCACGTTGTAGTCAGAACTGTTGGAACAATAAAACGAGTAAGACTCATGTTCATCAATACACGCAAAAACCATAACAAGAGTGACAGTGACAAGATACCAAGGAAACTAACTTTGTGATGCTGTCATGGTAAGCAATGATATTTGCAGTGGGGCAAAACTGCAAGGCGCTCTCCTTGGCCACCTGGAAGAAGCAGGGATAAAGTTGACGGAGGAAGAAATGTACATTTCCGGGAGTTCAACCTATAAGTGTCTACTTAATTTTCTAATATCCAAGATCAAGTTAATTTGTTAATGTTAAATACCTGGGCTTTAGACTTGCCGACATGCTTCTTCTGAAAGAGGAACTGACGATTAAGGTTGCTGACATCAATCGTGTCCAGGTCAATCTGCAAGACACAATGTGATTGTAATATCAGTCATGCTTGAAACATAATACTGCAATCAACCTCATATTTTGATGTGCGGTTGTAATTTTGTATGAAAAACACAAAGACACAAATGATAATGAATAACAATAAATAAACTAAACAATTGGGGCATTCTAAATACATTTTTAAAGAATAACAACACCTGGTTGGAATCAGTAGGAAACTTCTCCAGGTAGAAATTTAAAGTGCTTGTTAATGCAACTGACGGACTCAGATTGTGTCAGATAGCATCATGGAAAGGGTTCCTACTGGAGACAGACAAGTAATATGTAACAGGCTGAGAAGGCTCTGACCCATTGTTGCAAGAATACAACATTTTTAGGTGTAAACAAGAGAAATACAGTCATCAGGGGAAGTGTTGAGTAGAGAGTTGGAAAGTGTATCTTACTAATATCGCAAAGACTTGAAAAAAAAGGACAATGGTTCATATTTGCACATCAGCATTCACAAAAGCATGACAGGATAACGCCAAAAATAATCAGTCAATAAGGCAGTAGCATGTTCAAAGTATGAAACAAAGGTCTAACTCTGCAGGGATCCTTTCCATAATGTTGTCAGACAAACTTTATTAGAGGTGCTTTAACACAGACGAGTGCCCCATTAGATTACTTCACAGCCGCTTTGCTAAGTGATCCAGCTCAATATCGGACAATGTCGAAGAATTGTTGACCTCCAACCCCCCACATCGTTTTAAACCACTAAAGAGGAAATGTGGCTTAGTTTTAAAAAGTCAATTCAAGCAGGTTCAGACACATACAGTCCCTTCGAACAAGGCACCTTGGGTTACTTTGTGTGAAAACGGATTGTAAAAACAACTCCTTTTACAGAGTGAAGGTCATAAACCCCAAACTTTGGTCCAAACAGTTACAAGCTGTACTGACAAGTAGGAATAATAATCACATGCTATTAATCTAAAAAAAACTTTAAAAGAGCTCCCAGACTGCCAATAAATATGTCAGCTACACTGTAAATTATTTTATCATAACGTGAATTTGAACCAAATTATGGCATTCTGCGCCTTTAGAACAGGATGAATTCTAAACAGCTGTCATTAGTGGAAACATGTAATTATTTTCATTAATCTTAATTGTTGTTTTTTCTGGTTAAATGTATGGTTCTTCAATGTTGGTTGTTGGCAATAACATCAATGTCTCTTATTCTGAGATTCTTTTGGAATAACATTAATAAGTTATTGATATTCATCCATATATCAACCTGCTATTTGACAATGTGAATATCAAATATAATGTGACTCATATAGACAAAGGGCAGTGGGAGTGCGTCTGTGGTGAAATCTAACGGTCAACTAGACGGTTGAAAGCGAGCCGGCTAGCCCGAAATAAGTCACAAAGTTTTTTAGCTAAATTAGCAGTGTTGTGGCGCCAAAACACTCCAGCAAAAGTACTTCTGCGCGTACTGTGCTTTTCAACTTAATACCAAACATATCCAGTTTACTTTACAATTAGAGGACCTAGGCTGTGTCAAGAACCACCGCATACACTCATATATTATTTCTTAGAGGCACAACGTCCCAGGAATTAGTCCGAGCCCATCCACCTATCACTAACATACGGGGGGCAGTCAGTCTGTGCTGCACAAAGACCTAGCATGATATCCAGCTAGCTAACAGACACTCACAAACAAACCTAAGGGTTACAGACCACTTCGATGTTTTTGAAGCCAGTGAGGACGAGGTTCTTCAGCAGCTCACAGCCGATCCCTCCCGCTCCCACCACCAGGACCTTGCAAGTGGAAAGGGAGTCAGCCAGCTCTTTTCGGAGGGAACCCACCAGTTGGACCATGTTGATCGGTAGAGGTAGAGACAACACACAGCCTGTAGCACCGGGAGGCTAGACGCTAGCTTCTTTTTCCACTACAAGACAGAAGTCACGCCCACTTCCGGGACGATGGCTGTCTTCTTCTGTAGTGTGGGTTTACAATTTAACTGTTGGCATTAGCGCGACAGCGCTCTCCTCTTGTTGGTCGGTAAAACTTACTGATGCATTTGGCACAGCTCAGTGGAGTTTTTCTTTTTTTTTTTTTACAAATTCCTTGTATAGTCAAAATCTTTACTTGGCAAAAAAAAAATGATTCTAATTCTGATTCTAATTCTGATTCTGATTCTGGTTCTGATTCTGGTTCTGGTTCTGGTTCTGGTTCTGATTCTGATTCTGATTCTGATTCTGATTCTGGTTCTGGTTCTGGTTCTGGTTCTGATATCTCACCGACTACCCAAAGTAATGTAAGAGGCCCCTGGTGAATGTTAACAAAAGCCTTTTTTTTAAAGTAATATGTCAATGTAAATAAACCCCCATGGGCTTTTGAAAATGCATTAGTGAGTGAAAAGAGAAATTCTGACAAAAAGCTGATAGAAAAGAGGTGGAATATGAGAAGAGCAAATGGAAAATACAAAGTAAGACCGAAATAGCAGAAGAAAGAGAAAATAGTTTGCACAACATGCAACAGTCACAAGACAAGTTTAGATAGAATCTCTCCACAGCACAAGAACAGTATTTCTATCAGTGAATTAAACAATAAGAGGAATGATAAATAATAATTTCCTAGCAATTCAAGCAACACCCTCAAAAATATATTAAAAATACGTTTAAAACTTCAGTCTTTCATGTAAATTATTGTTTACTAAAAGAATTATCATGATGGCGATGATGGTGGAAATTCCTCGGCATAGACTGAGACAATGACCTTATGCCCTATTTCAAGTGGTCAAACTGTACCATAAGTTAATGTCCTTTGGTAACCTCATCGAGGGGGCTGACTATCATGTTTGTGTAAGCGTGTCTGTGTAAACGAGTGTCTCGCACAGACGAAGAGTGCGTTCAGGCTGTAGCTTCTGTCAACAGTGTCATTAGGTATACAACAGCTCACCTCATGAGAATGAACAGTAATTAGACTCTTTAATTTCTGTATGTCTCTAAAAACATATAATTTATCTGAATTTATATTTTATGTGATAACCAAATGTCGGTCACAAGACGTTTAGAAAGGCATTTTTATTATCTTATTGTATTCACACAGAAACAAAAAGGGGGATTTTACGACGTCCGTAAAGGAAGGACGAGCACCGGAAAGTCTTCGTACATGCACGAATGATTCGCAGCTTCGTTTGAGGTAAGTTATTTCTGTCTAATGTTGTCGGCTCCGCCACCGTTTTAAATGTAAACAAGTTTGACATTGATATTAAATACATTGTTTATTTCAAGTGAACGTGTGTTTCCATGAAGGTTTTTAGAAAACTTTAGTGACAACATTAATTATCGTCGCTGCAAATTTATTCAACAAAGTTTCTCAAACGTTTTTTGTGTTTGATTCATGCCCCCCTGTCATGCCTTTCATTGTCAATGATTTACAACCGGTTATGTAAAGAAAAGCGTGTAATTCGAAAGAATCAATAGGGCAATGGGTAACTACACGTTTTGTTTGTCTCTGTGCCTGTTGGGTCTGTGTGGGCTGAGAAGCTAACGTTGGATTAATCATCCTTATTTGTTGAACAGCTCCTTCAAAGATCAACAGGGTTCTAACAAAGTGACCGTTATTCTCGGTGGATGGCCAGGAGCAAGCAGTTTTACACTTGGCCAGGTAATAGCAAGCCTATAAACATCTCCAATAGTTTTCTAGCCGGCCCGCCGCTCCCTCCGCCTCCGGCAGCTGTCAACCCGAGAGAAGCGCAGGCCGACACATCAGCTGGCTGAGAGAAACATGGGGTCCACTGGACGCGTCTGCTCGATACTGCTGGTTGTATTTCTGCTGGGGCTTCATCACTCCTCCTGTTTCTGGATCGTCAACGTTGTCTTTCCTCCGGAGGCCAAAGGCAGAGTCCCCAACAACAGCACTCCACCTCTTATCATAGGTAAGTCTATCTATCTATCTATCTATCTATCTATCTATCTATCTATCTATCTATCTATCTATCTATCTATCTATCTATCTATCTATCCCCTTCTGTCTGTCTGAAGTGCACTCTGCCCATCTGACCCTGTATTATCTGTTGGTTTAGTTGGTATGTAGAATGAATACTATTTCGCCACTGTACCTCCTTTTGGTAAAATGTGTGTCGCCAAATAAGCTTAGGGAGCCTTTAATATACCGGCGGCATAAATATGTAAGACACCCTGGCTTGTTTTGGGGGGGACCTTGGTGGCAGGGGGCCCCAAATGGCCCTTTAATTTTACTTATGCTTTGGACGGCTGTGGTTAAATATCATTGGTTCCTGGTCAATGCTTTTCTCACTGTGATCCATTGATGTGACATGTGTTTTTGTGTGTCCAGTACCAGGGAACTTGGGGAACCGTCTGGAAGCTAAGCTAGACAAGCCAGAGCTGGTCCACTGGCTGTGCTACAAGAAAACAGAACATTGGTTCCCCTTGTGGATTGACCTCAACATGTTCATGCCAATAGGTGTTGACTGCTGGATCGATAATATAAGGTAACACTGACTGATATTTCATGTCAATCCCCTTTTTTATTTAACCTAAGCTTAATTACAATGTTTTCGTGCTCTTCTCTGCCTTACTTAATTTCCTGATTCTCTGTGAGAGGTTGACATGTTTCCCCAGTGTTTTCCCTGTTGTATTTTGAGTAGAAAATCTTGATTAAACATTCACATGTACACATTCCCTTCCTCTTTGAGATCCTCTCGCAGATTTCATTATAACTGTACATGATATGTGATTCAACTGCACTGAATTTCCCCGTCTGGTCCAAGCAGATGTAATGATTACACTGAAGTAACATTACACATTTTCTTAGTATTAGAGTCACATTAGACAATGTTTTCAGTTAACTAGTCTGACATGTGTGTCCGTGTTCAGACTTGTTTACAACAGGACGACTCGTCTTTCCTCCAACTCACCAGGGGTGCAGGTTCGGGTGCCAGGGTTTGGACTGACCTATCCCATTGAGTTTCTTGACCTCAACAAATTGGCTGGTGAGAGAAATTCACCCATTTTGGTGTATCTGTATTTGAGATTTCTTATTGGTTATGCATTGTATATTAATAAAAAAATATGATAAATACAGTTTATTCGTGAAGTGGTCAACAGCCATCGGCACATTATATTGCGCTGTCTCGGCACTCCAACAGATTACATTTGAAATTAACAGTGGCTATGATGTTAAATTGCCAGGTTATCTACTTTTCAACATTTAGACTCTGGTGTCTGTTACTGATTGGGTCTGCTGCTGTGTTTTGCAGGTTATTTTTACACCATGGTGCAACATTTGGTTAACGTGGGCTACACCCGAAATGAGACAGTCCGAGGGGCGCCATACGACTGGAGATTAACTCCTAGTAAGTTTGAAAAATGAATGTACCCTCCCCTGCACACTCACGTTACCATCACCGTAATAACCATCATCTTAGCAGAGCCAGTTTGAACACATGATACTGTTAGAAAAATGCATATTCAACTAACTGATTATATATTTCATGTAATATAAAACATTGATCGGAAAGAAATCTGTTACCATATGTATGTGAAAGGCAAATATTGGCCAATGTAATAGGCGGAATGAAATATCATTCGGGTTATCAATATCATTGTCAAAAATATGCATTATTAGATTCATCTACTGAACAAGGTGAGAAGCGGAACAAGCTCTATCCTCATTGTTGACGCAATCTTTACTGCAAATATCATATTGATATTTAATATAAGGAGAGTTCATACCCATATTGTATATAGCCATATAAATGTGACTGTCAGCTGGTTGTGAAGTTCCCTTGACCCCATGTGACAAACAAATATTCCTTTAAAGAAGAACACTTATTTAGCCAAACTCAATATCATCTATCATATTGATCATGATAATGAGGATCATAACTAAACATTATACAAACACACAAATGCAGATCTCCCTTCCTTCCTTCCTTCTACAACAGATGAGAATGCAGAGTATCTCTCAAAGCTGCAGGACCTGGTGGAAGAGATGTATGATCAGTACCAGCAACCTGTCTACCTGCTGGGACACAGCATGGGCTGCCACTATGTCCTCTACTTCCTCAATCACCAGCCTCAAGCCTGGAAGGACAAATACATCGGTGGCTTCATTTCTCTGGCTGCTCCATGGGGGGGCGCTGTTAAACCACTAAGAGTCATGGCATCAGGTAATGGCAAAGTAATGAGAATGCCACTCAATACAATACACTTTAAGAAATTACTAAATGGTATCATTGTTTTTAGGTGAAAATGATGGCATCCCAATGATTTCAAACATCAAGATCCGTGAGGAGCAGAGGATGACAACAACTAATCCCTGGATGTTGCCCTCTGAGAAGTCCTGGTCAAAGGACCACGTCTTCATCTCCACACCAACAGTCAACTATACGAACCAGGACTACGAGCGCTTCTTCAAGGACATCGATTTTGAGAACGGCTGGTAACTAACTGCCTTAATTTAATCACACAAACAACCGTTTAAGAAATGATACATTCCTGAATGCAACCTGTTCTTGCAAGACAGTGATGATTGTGCAGCAGTAGTCAACTATCTTCAGTCTCACCTCTTAGCAGAAAGGTGAACCTGGTCAATATATATAATATATTATTTCAAAGGTGAATTTAATCCTTATTATTTTAATAATATTCAACAATTTGTCTCAATAGAGTTGGACACACCAACTTTCTGGGGATATGTTGCCCCCTGTTGACTTGATGTGTAAAATATGATTTGGAGTGTAAAATATGAAGAGCTAGCTTGTTTATTTGGCAACTCAATTATACCCTTAAACTCTTATTTGGAATTAAGACAACAACATAAATGGAAAAAATTGAAGAAAGTGTAGTTTTTCTATCCACTCACCATGCTACACAATGCAAAGGAAACAACTTCAAATTCTTTCTTATGACATCTTTGTTTGAAGGAAAATGACAAATACTGATGTTTATTTTTTCGTACTACCATGGGGTGGCCTAATATCCAAAATTTGCATCACACAGGGCCTTTAAAGTTCCCAGCAGCATTCCATTTCATCAACCCTTGCCCTCTTGTTGATTTCAGGCACATGTGGGAAGACACCAAGAATCTCACTAGTGATCTCCACCCCCCTGGTGTTGAGATGTGGTGTATGTATGGAGTTGGACTGCCGACTGCAGTAACGTACATTTACGACGAGGAGTTTCCCGACGCAGACCCAGTGGACTATGTTTATGCCGATGGGGACGACACAGTGGACAGCTCGAGCATGAGTCTTTGCAAACATTGGGAGGGGCAGCAGGAGAAGCCCGTCCATGTGACAGAGTTCAGGGGGTTGCCCCACCTGGATATTGTGTTCAATGAAAAGGTGCTGAACCAAATTGCGCTGATCCTGGAGGGCCAGACAGAAATGCCCAAAGAGGTTGATGTCAGATCTGGAACTAAATAGCAGACAACAGTATTTATCATTTAACAACACATGGACTGCTGGATTTTACATAGTTGGCTTTAGAGTCTGTTAAGGTGTCAGGCAAGGAAGTACAAATCACATACAGCTGCTCCAAGTCGTGGAAAATGGGTTTTGGTGGAGAGTTAGTACTCATCCCCTCATTGCTCAAGTATATGCAACAGTCCCAAACCAATCAATAATCTAACCTTGACCCTAGGTCTGTAAACAACCCCCTTATCTAACTAAAGGCTGATGACTTGTAGTATGACATGCTATTAATTAAATATACAACAATTGTAATCATCAGTGTGTTGTCTTATCATTTCTTGGACAGAATCTGTTTGTTTACTTTTGGCAACTTAATCATCACATCAGCATAATGTTAAGAATCTTGATCGAGAAAACATGTGAGGGGCTTTTGCACACACACCAAGATTGTTTATATTTTTTAGATATTCTGTATAAAATCTATAACCTATAACTATTAACCTTACATGATGAACAAGTTGCACATAAAACTAATTATATGCATATTTGCTTCTGCCGTGTTGAAATGTAAACTGTATTCGAATTTCTCCATTCAACAAATAAACTGAATAACAGAAGAACCACGTGTGTGAAATGATGTGTAAAGTGATAAGATCAGATCAACTACAAACGTCTTTGCGACCGACTGCATCTGTGCTCCATTACTTTTGACTTGATTGCTGAAGTTGGGCTGCGGTTGATTGCTCTGTAATCTGATGTGGACCTCGTGATCATCGCCACCTTGTTGTCCGCTGATCAACGTCTACTATTACATGTAAACAAGAGGGAACAGAGGGAATTAGTAGTCGATCTTCACACACCGACTCGGGGACAATGACCTGGCTATGAGACATCAGAAGTCATGGCGGGTTGGCAGCAGATAACCGCCTTCTCTTCGCTGTTCCGAGTCGGTTTGTTATTGTTGCTGTTTTCTGAAGCGAGCACCGGTAGACATTTGGAGAAATGCTTCGGGGACAAGTCCTGTCAGCTCCAAAGAAACCCCGTGGTCCTCAGTAAGTGTTCCCTCGCGTGTTTGATATTGTTAGTAGATGTGTTCACCTTCTTGAATGGATTACGTAGCTTGCCAACAACCCTCGCCCAGTTGCTCAACAGCTAGCCGCAATGGGCGACGTGCGAGATAGGCCAAACATAATTTAAAAAACACTAACTTTAATCGTAACTTGCTTATTCTTTACGTTACATGAAGCGCAAAGAAAATTATACTCTGTTTTTCAAACCAGCTGCTTCATGATCTTCAATCCGGGTAGCATACATAAGTCTAGTTTGTATTTACGTGAACTATAATGAAACTTTGGTGAATATTTGGCCTGACGGTTCCATTAGCTTCCATCACTAAACGTTACCCCGTGGAGAACACTGTGTACCGGCGTGGAAATCTCCTCGACGAAGGGCGACCTTACATTTGTATTGTCTTGAAAGGAGTTCAGATGGACTTCCAAAACAGGACATAAGGTATTAATCAGGAACAAAGTTCCCCTTATTACCACACCGATTTATTACGATTACATCAATGAACATTTGACTTGATTGATTGATTGAATGCTTTATTTAGAAAGACATGGAAGCAGTACAAGTACAGTTCACTTCGTGTCGAAAGACATGTTGGAGATTTGTGCGTGTGTTTACAGCCAGAGCAGATCTCTGATCATATGACTGGTATTAGAGAGGGCAGCAAGTTAAATTCCCAGGAAGCTTCAGCAATCCCCGTGACTGTCCTTACCGTCACTAACTCCTCAACAGGCTGTAGCATGTTATGTTATTGTGTCACAACTGTCAGTTTATTGAATGGGATTTCAAGTATATTAGCGTCCATACTTCTGTGAGTTTTACGCTGATTAAAGGGATTTGGGGCTTTGTGGGAATCTTATCTTTCCAAGTTACAAGAAAAGTTCCTTTCTGTCTACATGAGTGTGTGATAAGAGTTTGTGTTGACCTGCAGTGTTTGTTTGGCAAATTCCTCACCAGGTAATAAAGTGATTCCATGGCCGCATGCGTAATAATCACCAACTGTTTGTTTATGAGAAAAAAAATGCCAGGCTTTTATATATTTATTATTCATCTCTTAAATATTTTCCCAGTTGATTGGAATTCATATGCAAAGGGATAAATAAGCAGATTATAAAGAAGCAAATATGTAAAAAAAAAACGGATGTCAATTTATATCATCGGTTGATTTGTCCGTTGCAAAATCGTAACAATCAAATCAAATCAAACCAAGATATTTTTGACTCTGGACGGACAAGCCTGTCCAGCAGAGGCTTACAACTGGGAGGTGGTTATATTCGATGTCTTAAAAGTGTCTTCTCGGTGTGAGACTCTTCCACCACCAGTACATTCGGGTGGATTGCAGTAAAGCATTGGAGTGTTTTGTAATCAGTCCAAAAACACTATTTATGCAACTTTGACTTCCCGTCTTTATGTTGTCTCAAGACTCAGTGATGCTGCTGATAACTTTTAACATTGCTTGTTGCAGTTCCGGGGGACCTGGGAAACCAGCTAGAGGCGAAGCTGGACAAGCCCAGTGTGGTTCATTACATCTGTTACAAGAAGACTGACACCTTTTTCACTTTATGGCTCAACCTGGAGCAGCTGGTGCCCGTCGCCATAGACTGTTGGATAGACAACATAAGGTATGATGTAGGTTTGTGTGGGTTTCTTTGTTTACATCCAGCAATCAGTACAGTTATCTGCTGTATAGCTTTCAATCAAACATGAATTGCCAATGCGAAACCAACATGGTGAACATGGTCAACATGATACCTGCTTAGCATCAACATGTTGACATTCCCCACATGAGCAATATATCATGCAGAAGTTAGCAAAGCCCAAACTCAAACAGTCATTGTTCTGTAATTAAAAGTCGTTTTTGTGAGGAGCTCTTGACCTCAAGTAGGACCGGTGAGTATGTTGACGGAGTTGATGACTCGGTTGTATTTCTGTGAACTGTTATCAACATACGCTGGACAAACTGACCTTTGAAACCTCCGTTTGTCAACAAGACACAGAAGGAGACAGTGAGAGAGAGATATCAGTTCTTTGTCTCATCAACAATGCATCAACAACGAGGCTTTAAATACCAAAGAATAGAAGAAGTCAGTTATGAGAAGTGTTTGCCATCGTTTGCAGGATGTGTGTCTTTGGTTAACCTCAGTTGCAGAACTAAAACTGATAAAATTCTCCCCGTGACAATTTGTGTGTATGCAGGCTGATCTACAACAGGACCACACACGCCAGCGAGTCCCCGCCGGGCGTGGACATCCGTGTCCCGGGGTTCGGGCAGACGTTTCCAGTGGAGTATCTGGACCCCAGTAAACGCAGTGTGGGTGAGTTGAAGGCCTGAAACCTGCTGACCTGCACGTTTAAACAGACAAACGGCCCTACAGACTAATGGCAACTGGACCAAACATGCTGGATTACGATGACTGTCAATACCGTCAATGTTTGATGCTTTATTTTCTCTCATCTTGAGTTTGTGTTTGTCTTCCAGGCATGTACTTCTTCACTATAGTGCAGGCGCTGGTGGAGTGGGGCTACACCAGAGACGATGATGTCAGAGCAGCTCCCTATGATTGGAGAAAAGCCCCGAGTGAGCACGCACATGCACACACACGCACACACAAACACAGCCCTGACTAATATCTATTCCCTGAGCCATCAACCGGACCGTTCAATACTGCGTCCTCATCCGGAATTACATAGCAATTAGCTCGTCCATTTTATCTCTTGTTTTGTTTCTCGACCAGATGGGAATAAAGGATACTTCCTGGCGCTGCAGCAGATGATCGAGGAAATGGCGAACAAGGCGGGTGGGCCCGTTGTGCTGATCTCTCACAGTATGGGCAACATGTACACGTTGTACTTCCTCAACCAGCAGCCGCAAGCCTGGAAAGACAAGTACATCAAAGCTTTCATCTGCCTGGGGCCACCGTGGGCCGGGGTGGCCAAGACCCTCCGTGTGATCATCTCTGGTACGTACTGAGAGTAGTGCAGGAAATCTAAAAAATAGATCTCAGATAAATGTGCTTTTTTTCAACCTGGGGTCCATTGATATTTTCCAATCAAGAAACCAGTTTACTGGTGTCACGTTGCTTCTTGTATCAGCCGTGACACTTCTAACTTTGGTTAGTTATTTCTTGCAATGGCCAAATGTGAACGTTTCCGAGTGTAGTTTGACTTGACGTGATGGAAACAGTCTGTGCAAGCACCCTGATAACAAACACTGACTCTCTTCACCCTTTGTTTCACTACCATATTCATAGTTACTGCCACCAAACTGCGTAAAGGACAGTTGCAGATCCTCCTGTACTGTGTGTGTCGCTGGTTTTTGTTCTTGTTCGGGGGGGGTTACCGGACCAGATTCAGTTCTCTTTCACAGGTTTCTTTTCTCTACATCTAGGTGACAATAATGGCATCCCAGTGATCCGACCGCTGAAGATCCGCTCGCAGCAGCGTTCCGCTGTCTCCACCGCGTGGCTTCTCCCCTACGCTCACTCGTGGCCCAAAGATAAGGTCTGTGTGAGCAAATGTCGGTCGACCACTGGTTGTAAAGCCTCACAGGAGTGATCTGATTAAATACAAATGATAATAAATAAATAAAAACTGACACCTTGGTGGGTGTGAGAGAATATGTTTTCTGTTCAGAAAACAACTTCAGCATTACCAAGAAAAGTGATGATCCTTGAGAAAGATAATGAGATCGTCTTTCCTTGTCCTTCTCCACCAGGTGTTGGTCCAGACGCCCACTACCAATTACACTGTGATGGACTACAAGCGCCTGTTCTCGGACATCGGGTTTGATGACGGCTGGCTGATGCGTCAGGACACAGAGCCGCTGCTGTTCGACCTCACCCCCCCCGGTGTGGCCGTCCACTGCTTGTACGGCAGCGGCATTCCCACGTCGGAGTCCTTCCAGTACTCCGATAAGTTCCCAGACATAGAGCCCACAGTGGTGATGGGCGACGGGGACGGGACAGTCAACCTGCAGAGCGCCATCCAGTGCAAGCGGTGGGTGGGGCAGCAGAAACAACCGGTCACGCTCCAAGAACTTCCTGGGAACGAACATGTGAACATGCTGTTGAACTACACGACGGTGGCTTATATCAAGAAAGTGCTGTTTTCGCCGTGACGCTTGCAGAAACTGAGGGAGACGCTTTTACACACACACGCACTGTAATATTTAATAAACACACAAAGCTATGGGAAGGACAGACGACGGCTCACCGCTAACACCCGTCTCTCTCTGTATCTGCCACACTGCCAAAAAACCTGTTAAAGTTCTGTTCAGTTTCATACAGCAGCTGTAAATACACGGCAAATGTCCTTTGTTGTAGTTTACTCGTGAGCAAACTGGAAAACATGGCTTTTATATTTTAAATGATCCTAGATTTTACCTACTAAATCCACATATTAGTATTATTATGGAAGCAGGGATAAGCTGTACGTGCCACTTTCTGAGCTATTAATCAAATTCAGATGTTTTAATTCATGAAAGAGATTTCTGAAGTCCTTTTGACTCAAAAGCAAAAAGGTTAAAACACATTTTTTCGGAGGGAAGTTGTCACATTTCATTTCCTGCAGCGCCTCAGTAGAATTTTTACCCAAAATGATGATATGTTTGTATTATTTTTGCATGCAGACACGCTGCAAGTCCCGGATGGGTCCAGAGACTCTGTTGTTTACTGATTAACCAGAAACACACCTGCGATACGGATGATGATGATGATGATGATGATGATGATGATGATGATGATGATGATGATGTCATTAGTGTTCCTAACAGGATCTTTAGATTAGTTTTGTTGCCAAACTTAAATGTTTTTCTGGCTCAGCAGGAGAAAAGAAAAAGAAAAATCCACTTCCTTGTTTTGCTCCCAGAGCTTCAAACTAACCTCACTGTCTTCAACTGTATTTGCTTCCTTGTGGAGAGGATGCTGATCCCATCTAATCTATTCTGAGACCAGCTCGTCTTCGATGTCCGTACTTCTGCCCCCTGGAGACGATGACGTGTGGTTGAAAAGTACCAAAAATTCAACTTGTGAGTGGAACATTTTAGATATTTTTCTTGTCGTTTTGGTCAAACTACTCATGAAATTCACCTTCTGCTCCTGAACGTTTGTGTCCTAACTGGCTGCATCTGGAACGATTCTGTCGGTATATATTCAGCAGAGGGTTTGGGTTCAGCCTGGATTGTTACATCCCTTCAACATAAAGGGACACTTTCATTTCTCCCCTTGTGTTTTTTTCAGTGTATCTTGATGTTTTCTAATTGTTTTCCTCACCGGTGGGTTGAACCAGGTGCCTGCAGGCTGGATTCACACAGGAACAGGTGGAGGCTCTCATTGGTTTATGGTACAAACCTGATCTTTTTTTTGGCTTTTATTTCCTCTCTGTTTGGCCGACTGCTGTTATACAAAGTATAAACTCCTGGTGGAACCGCAGCCAGAACCGGTCTGACCTGTGTGACTGTACCGTGCCATCCTGCCCTCACTGGACCAGATCAAAGCGATGCTCTGAATATCATATCTGCTGTGGACTATCACAAATGTGTGTCATAAACATGTGTTGCCTTCTCTAAGAATAAAATATTTGCAATATTACATTCAGCTTTACACCTTTCTTCTGATAGAAACATTCACCTTGTGGATTTTTGTTGATTATTGAACACAAATCTTGGTGTTTTATTTTCATGTGGTCTACTTTTAATTTATAACTAGCAAGGTTTTCTCACCTCCACTCACTGAGCCTCCCCTGAAACTGTTTGCAGCCCCCCCTTGGGAGGCCCATATATCAATGTTTGAAGCAACTATGGACTGATGCTCTGCCCAGCAGGCGCTGCCAGAACGGGCTTACAAGGCAAACACAATCCTTTTTTTTTACAGACTCAAGAACAAACACGATGTAAGAAACAAAACAACGATACAATTTATTAGTTGAATAGAAAACGTGTATACAAAAAGGCATGCATACATGAAGGGGAGTTCACATTCTTATTGGCACAATGTTTTAGTACCACAAGAATCCACGACGGACTTCTCATCGTGTGCATGCTGAGACCGTCATGGAGCACGCTGAAGGGTGCTGCTGCACCCTGCAAGATCACACTGCACTGTAATATACGTCTGAGGGAGTCCCAGTCAATGAGAGCTCTCTGCACATGGTTCATGTGATGTACTGTATGTTCATTAATAACTGGACAAACATTCTCACTGAACACGACCAGGATGGATCGTCATCAGTGGGATCGCTGTGCAACGTGTCTGCTGTTGCTGCTGAGCAGTTTCGGGTACGCCGTCCCGAGGGAGCGGCCGTGTCGGACCACCACCAGCTCCATTTGACACTGGTCTATGTTGACCAGCACCGTGGTGCTTCTCTCCGTGTTCATGAGGAAGACGACGGTGAAGATGGCCATGTCAAACTCTGGGCTGGTCCCGATGAAGGAGCTGCCAACAGGTTTCAGCACACTGTGCCAGCTGAACTGGAGGTTGAGAACGTGATCGTCGTGGTCGGGCTGGAGAGATAAATATATGTCATGAGAAGAAGGAGATACATTCAGAGACGAAGGTAAAGGTTCAGGTTCCAGTTCCTCGCTGATGAACTGATATGCTTACCAAGTCGTTGTCCCTGGCCTTGTATCCTTTGTAGTCCAGCTGATTGGCTTTTTCTTGCAGGTAGAACTGGATCCAGTTGTGGAAACCGATGATTTCTGTTCCGGATCTGATCTCGCCAACGAACACGTGCTCAAATCCACTTGAGTCCAGACTGTTTTAAAAAAGCACAAAATCTCATGTTAAAACTATTGTTTTTCATCCAAATGAGAATCGTGATCAAATGTTTGGCAGGATGTGAAGGTATCTCACCCAGTGTTTCTCTGCCTGTGATACAGGTTGAACCAGATCAGGCGCAGCTGACTCTTAAACTGCCTCAAGTTAGAGTTGGACTGTCTTTTACTGACCAGATACCTGTGAGCTCGCTTTGAACAAATCACATTCAAATTAAATTAAAAAAACAGAGACTTCGCAATAGATACAATGCACAAAAAGATAGAGGATGTTCTCGTTGATGGATGCATGGGTGAGCATGTCTTTAGATCTGTGATGGTTAGATCAAAAAACAACGAGAAGATGATATTCAGTGCAGTTTATAGTGAAGCTGAAAACTTGAATTGGACAGAGGATTGCTCAATTTAAGCCACAATCCAGTTCTTCCAAACTTAACAAGTACTGCATGTTCATATTTCCTAGTGGTCCTCTTTGGGGAGACCACTGGAGGAGGGCCAGTGCAGCATTCCACAGCTGCACACACATGGTGTGGATTTGTCTTTCCCTAAGTTCTCATGTTCGCTGAGGCGGGAGAAGACAAAACTCCCTGTAGAGCTCAGCTGCAGCCTCAAACAACAAAAAGTTTGGAACACAACAAACCAGAAACTGTCATGGTGGAACTAAACGTGCGTTTATACTCTTGGAGTCTCACGTTAGTCACATGTATGACATGAGGTGAACTGAAAATGCTTCGAGATGAAACTGGATGTAAGATGCCGAATGTACCTTCATGACTTCAGTCTCTAAGACGGCATCAAGAAAGAGAGAAATCTCCGTCAGCTCCTCTGCTGTGACCTGTTCTGTCACGCCTGTGGACCGCTCATAGTTGTCCAGTAGTTTCACGAGCCCTGTGGGAACATAAATTGCAGTAAAGCCTTCAAGATGAGCTTCGTTTTTTAGGCTCAAGAAATGATTTGTGTCTGTTGCTGGGAAACTCACGAGAGACGGTGGTTGAGTTCTGCAGCTTGATCTCATTAACGTTGGAGAAGAGAGGCTGTGAAGCGCGGTCCTGAGCAAAAGTACTGCCCTGGCTCACATAGCCAGCTCTACCCTGGACAGGTCAGACACACAATATATCTTTGTACAAAACACAAAATAAGTATATATGCATATCAATAGATTCCATACCTGAACAGAGATTGTGTAATCAACCCCGGGCGTCATTCGATCTGCATCCAAATTCCATAGTTCATTGAAAAGATTGGAGAGTTCCTGGTTTAGAGCTGGTCTGTCACAGAAAGAGTCAGGCAGAAGAAATGGAGAAAAAACTGAAACACACATTTGAACCCAGAAAGTCATGATGAGTATTGATGAAGGTGATTGTACCTTGCTGCATTCAGTCCACTGAGAGACACTGCAAGAAGCACAAGGACTCCACAGAACCTGTTTATCACACATTGGACAACATTTCTATAAACACATTAAAGATAAGATCTTTTGTCTAACATTAAATAAAGGAAAAAAGTTGGTGCACAGTCACAACTGTTAGAAACTTAAGCAGTGGATGAAAACTAAACAGTGTAAAAATAAAAAAAAATCACGTGCAAATTAAGCACCAATAATAAAAACACAGACCTCGAAGCCATGATGCTCTGCAGTCTTCCACTCTCACAGCCCTGCTCACTGTCTGTTCGGGTCCGTCTCCACCCAGCACCTCATGTCCTGCAGGCGTTGGGCAATGACCATTAACTGCGCATGTGCGAATCTGGACAATAACATACGCTTTGAATTTAATATTTTAGCCACCAGAGGGCGCTCTGCGTCACCATCTCCATTTCAGTGTTGTGTGTGTATATAAGTTGTTGAAACTCGCAAAAAATCTTGCAAGTTGTTTCAAAACATCTCAAAAAATCTACCCTTCTTGCAAGGGGAACTTGGCATGTTTGGGAAGAGTTTGGACACCCCTGTCCTAAAACACTGCCCTGGTTTTACAGGTTGCTCAGTGCAGATTTCTCCAAAAACTGGTCGGAGGAATTCAAGTTGAGTATATATAAAGTACAAAAAAGTACAATTTACAGGTTTCTCATCTCTTTTAATAAGAATGCTCCAGGTAGAAAGTTTTCTTTCTTCTCATCCTCTAGCAGGTAAATCAACAGCTGCTTGTTCTGGTCTCAGTTTGTGTTCACGACTTGATGAAGAAGATCCAAACCGGTTTAAATTACTTTATTGCGTTTAAAAAGTTGATAAAGTTAAAAAAAAACATGATCCATTTTCTCAGGTATGACAACATTTACATTACAGAACACCTGACATCCTCTTATCTCATCACGCTGCCACAGTACAAAAAGTATCTTCTTTCATCAGGATTCTGTTTGAAATCCGTTTGACCATTTGAAGCAAAAATAACAAACTTTTATATTATGTTTTATGACATTAATTAGGCTTTGTAGTGTATGATATGTATCGGTGCAAATGCATGCATAGTATTACTGTTTAAGTGAAACCTGTTAAATGTTCAGTGTAGCATAAAATGACACAATTTCCAAATACTCAGAAAGGCTAAGAAAATATAGCAGCTGTTTTTTGGAGTTAAAATCGAACTTCACTTTTGAATTAATCTATTTTTTCTGTTAATATTTCTACAGTAAGAAAACAATTTAAAGGATCCATAAAATCTGTGTTGGCTTAATCTTAATCTCTGCCGATTGACACTTCAGATCATAAACAGAACATAACAAGTACAAACTATCTCCAGAAACCTGCTGGCAGGCAGTGGTGATGCCCTAAATGTTCCGTCTGTCTTCAGACATTAAGGGAGACTGAATCAAGCGGAAACTGTGGCAACAGGCTGCAGTCTTTCACAACACCATCGTTCAACAAAGACAAGGAAATGGGTGGGAATACTTTTGGCTTGTCTTTGAATGTACGTTAAAAAAAAACGGAACAGTTGGAGAGTTCTATTGGGTTTGTTGAGAAAAGTCTGTGAGCGAGTTGAGAAGGTTGGCACAGAGTTTCTTTTGCAGCAGGACCAGGCCTCGTGGCGCTGACAGTCTCATGCGTTGGAGTCCTCATCTGTTACACTGGGGTTGGGTGAATTTGAAATCACTTTGAAGAATTCATCATCTTTCAGCATGCTCTGGTGAGGAGAACAGAGGGAACATGTGTTAACTTCACTACAAAGCTTCAAACTGTAACAACAGAGAATAACATTGTTTTGTATACCAGTCAATTATTAGTATAGACAATATATTATAACTCAAGTTCTTACCGTCAGGTTTTGTATTTCCTCAGAGAAGGCTCCGATCTGTCTCACAGTCCCTTCGGAGTCTTCCATCTGTGCAACAATAAGCAGCTTATTCAGCAGGCTACTCACACTAATTAAATAGCTCTTGGAGAAAGTCCAGAGCTTGAACTGACTTTCCCCACAGTAGATGTCTCAGATATGCATGACTTAATGCTAATCAATTCAACGCACCTGTTCCAGCCTGTCGAGGTCTTCCTCGTAGATCTGGAGCTCAAATCCTTTCTGAAAGCTCCGTCCCTTTGGCATCTCCACATCCATGGGACAGACGTACTCCTCGCTCTCCTCCTGCTTCTTCTTCCTCAGACTGCCAAAGTTACCAAACGACAGTTTCCTCGGCTGATGTGAAAGAGGAAGTAGAGGAGAAGGAAGTTCGGTGTATCAGTTTAATGTAGCAACATTACATACACAGACAGCCAAGTTGATGTCCCTCAGGGTTTTGCAGAAAGTTCACAGACAAGAGCTCATCTCACCTTGACCTTGGTGGTGGCAGTAAGCAGAGTGTAGTCAGGGTTTTCAAGACACTCCTGTTTGAGCTGCTGGGCCTCTGAACCAATCAGCAGGTTGAAATGTGTGGCGAGGTGGCGGCGCAGCAGGGTCTTGTTGGGGGGGATGTTCAGCAGCAACGCCATAGTCTCCACATTAAACCGAGGTTCTAGCACCTGAGGAGAGGGGAGACGTACTGCGTTCAAAGAAGGTATTTTTAGAGGAAGATGTATGTTTCCCAGATAGCAGCAGACTCTCTCACCATCAGGCCTCCATGCACACCACTGCCTCTCAGGTTAGGAGCGTATTCAGCGAGGTCAGCAGACCGCAACCACTCCATCACTCTGTGGTTGGTCCACTGGGAAATCTCTGCAGGTGAAATATTGTTCTATGGGCACAAGGTACAGAAAAAAGACGAATAAATCACAAATGAAAGTGCAGCAGTGGACTGTAACGAGTACAAAAAATAGTGCAGAAGGGACCAATAATTCTGTTCTCGGGTATCAATGAGTGTGTGTATCACCTCGTCAGATGGCCTCCGTCGCAAGCAGTTGGGCTCATAGTTGTTGAGCCGGAGAACTTGTATAGCTCTCTTGATACTGAGATGATGCAGGACACTTCCCACCTTCAGAGAAAGGAGGTCATCCTGAGGAGACAACAGGGGCCTCAATGACTAACAGAGTTTGCTTTTGTAGTGAAATAAATATTCATCCTTAGAAGCATGTGAAGAATGTCCCAAATTGAGCAGAGGCAGATGCTGTGCACTGTTGTCACAAACACCATGGAGGGTGAAATCACGCTGTCTCGTGTTAAGCTCACACTCTCGATGCATTGATCTTAATGTGAGCTGCCCCAGAGTCGTCTCACCAACACTCACCACTGTCATGTAGTGCAACATGCGACCGTCCACTCTTCCCTCATCAAACTGGGTCTTATACTGAGGCAGGCCGATGTCGTCCAGCCACCCTGAGCAGAAGACAAGTAAGAAGAAAAGGTGTCACAGGAAGGAAGTCAAAAATATAACTGGTCAAGAAAAAAAACACCACACGTTATATACTGTATGTGTATTGTAGTGGGGAGAGTATATTGATCTTGACTCTCGTCTTGGACTGGCGGCTGAAACTCACTCGTCACCCAGTTATAGTCGAGCTTTCCCTTGTTATCCTCCTCTTCTGAGCCGAGAGCCTGCAGAGCCAGCTGCAGCTTCTTTCTGTGCAGCGGGTGTTTGATTCCAAGCTCCTAAACACAGACAAGGAGACGAGTGAGGAGATCACATATTGTCACTGGAGGTACCACAGAGTAAGTACACAACCAGGATACTTCTCTTAACGTTTGTTTCCTCTCACCCTGTCCAGGTCCTGTTGTGAGGCCTGAAGCAGCGTCTGCCCCGAGCAGATCCATACACGCGCCATGTTCACATATAAACCGAGTCCCTGGTCCTGCAGCCAGTCACACACCTGATCCTTCGACCAGCGTGCAAATGGAGCGTCCACATCACTAACAAAGACAGAATCAGGAAACATAAATAAACAGATATTAATAGAACAAAAAAGGACTTTATCATAAGATCCCTGAATTTTACTAGACAGCAGATTCATAACAAGACAAACACATTCTGAGTCTGATTATCTAGGTTGGCTGACTTACTTATTGCCTCGCTGGAGATCCCGAGACCAACCCAGTCTGGGTCCCGCTGAGGCTCGCACTCCACCCCTCTTGAAATCCCCCTCTGGGAGGTTGTCGTCCAGGTTAAATGTGGTAGACTGACTTCTTTTAAGCCTGAACAAAATGTAATGTCAATCGAGTAGAAACATCAACTGGTTGATTCATTAAGCGTTGCATGAAAACATTCCTCTGACTTTAAAAGGCGTTCAAACTCCCTTGCTAAGTTTAAAAAACTGTGTGTCATTTTTACTCACTTCCCAAAGAGTTTCTTAATTCCTTTCGATTTTTTCTTGCTCTCCGGGGTCGTAGAAAGTGTGTGCGTACTGCCGCTGTTTGTCGACCTCTGGGGCAGACCAGCCAGATCCAGATGGTCAGTACCCTGTTGCTCAGTTTCAGCTGTACAGACAAAAGGGCAAAGAACATCATGAGCATCGTGAGCATCAGTCAGCGCAGATCGGAGGAGACACAGCTGCTCCGGGGGGGTCAGACACATGACGACTCCGAGCCAGACTGAGAGGCCATGGAGGTGGTGGTACGCATGCATGACACAACTGACATCTCAGACTAATAGAGGATAATTCTAATGTTTTGCTGCAGATAGAGAAATGTAAAAAAAGTATCTTAGAGGGAGGGCTAAACAAACATGCAGGCACCCAGGCAAATTAACATACATAACAGACCAATGGCCAGTGACAATGGTACGGTTGTTAAAGACACTGGAGCTACTGAAATATGATAGAAAAAGTAGAGGAAAGATCTTTTGAAGTTGTTGTTTTTATAAAGAGAACTATCGCAACCCTGCAATGACTCCATACTGTACCTAGCATAGGCGCACTCGCACTCCGGCTGCGGTCTTCATGTGTTACATAGCACACACAACACACGACAGGGTCCCACAGAAAAAGAAGACACGGGTCAGAAATTATGATTAAAAGGAACAACAGGGAGTGGAGAGGTGGAAAGAACATCGAGAGACATGTGTCCAACACTCACATACAAAAGCATGAAGGGCATACAACACCACAGAAACAGACTTCCAGAATTAAAACGGGACCAAAGGTTTGTTTGGGATGCAAATTACAGTCTTGATCTGCATAGTAAAGTCTATGGGTGAGGCTAGGAAGTGTAAAGAAATATCCAAAGTGGAAGACGGGTTCAGTCACCTCACAGTCTGCAGCTGCTACATCACATGGTTTGCTCTTACCGAGGTTGGGCGTGCTGGCCGTCTTCTTTCCCCCGCGGATCTTGAAGAAGCCCTTCCCGAAAGATGAACGGGCCTTTTTGGAGCCGAAGCTGTCGCCGTCCGTATTGGCAGGCAAGGTTGCAGAGGGGCCCAGTGGTGGCTTCTCACTCATCTTCTTCATCTCTTCACTCGTGTTCTGAGACAACAAATACATTACTGACATGACTTTCATGTTTACACATGAATCATGTGCATTAAAGTGTTTCGAGAAACTGATAAATGAAACCTAATGAATAAAAAAAAGGCCTTTTCTCCTACAATATATAAGCCTGTTGTCCACAACAATATTTAGACGTTTACCTTTTCATTATTTATCCTGTCCAACTGGTCCTGGCTGCCGGTCTTGGTCATATCTTGGCTGCTGAAATAAATGAGGACAATTAGGACAAGATATTCCAACACTGAGTTTTTCTCAGTTTCATTGCTGCTAAATGAGGTAATATTCCAGACCTATAATGATTTCTGGTGTTAAGAATTAGATCTAACCTTAATTGAATCAGACTATTAGTCATATGGATAACAGACATAAATAGAGTCAGTAGAATGTGAAATGCATTATCATTCAATAGAATAGTGGCACCAAATATGATACAGATTTCTTCTGCATTAAAAACGCCTGTATCTTCAATTGGAAAAAAAAGACTTGCATAAACTGAATTCTTGCAGTATCCTATGCTTGTGTGGGGATATTTCACCTTTCTACATCTGCTGCTGCAGCCTCTGATACTTGTTCTGGGTGAACAGTGCTCTGTGTGCACGGAGGCTCTTCACTCAGTCCGTTCAGGATCTCCTGCTTTGCACAGGTCAAGAACGACAAAGAGACGACAGACACAAAAAGACAGAAAATACACAATTAAAATAATTAACTGGCGTCAAAATGACGTTTCCCCCTCCAGTCGAAATCTGCAACAGCGGTTGGAGAACTGACAGGTTATTCAATTAATTGGATGTCAACACTAATTTGAAATGTGTGAAATTTATGTGGGCCATTAGTGTCTTGCTGAGCAGTGACAGTTTAATGAGGTTGGATGTTGCTTGAGGGAGGAAAGGTAGAACATTCTGGTACATTTGCTTTTTCATCTTCAATAAAAATATCGCTAGAAAATTTTTTTTGTTTCTTTATTTTCCAGTGATGTAGCTGCATTGATCATTCTTATTGTACTATTATGTCTTTCTTGTGGTTTTGGTGCCTCATGTCATTAAAACAGATTGTTGATGCAAACGTGTGAAACTGTCACCTTGTGAAGCACAAACCTCATCTGGGTTCTTCCTCTGCTGTTGTTCTACATCTGTAAACTCTAGAGTCTCTGACTCGACATCGGCTGATGCAAACGCGATGAAGTCATCAGAAGGACTTTCCAAGTGTTCGTTATCTTTGGTTTTCTCTGGGTGGGACAACGTAGAAAAGGCGTTGAAAAGAACATGCGATCCGATAGAAAATGTCAGCTGTTTTCTTTGGCCTTTACAAACTCCCCCCACAATAATGGTCAACGGAAAACAGGTCAGTTTAGAGAGATAAACAGTAAAAATTAATATTCGTAGATTCAGAAAGGCAGATTTAGAAGTGAGTTGGATAAAGAACTGTGTTCAGTAAAGATGGTTTAATTTCATATTACTGATCAATACAACAGAAGACGTATCAAACCTTTCTTTCCTTGCACCGACATCACCATGTCTTGTACTTTCTTGTACCGCAGCAGTGACTGCTTCAGTTCCTCAATCTTACGATCCTTTAAAACATCAGACGTTAGCAGTTAATTAACCGCAGGATGGTTCTTTGAACGTACCAGCCGACCACAAACCATCAGCAGTACCTTCTCTTCATTGGCCGCCATCAACGATTCGACTGCCTTTTTCATTCTCTGCACTTCCACATCTGAGTGAGTAAAGACAATTGTTATACACATAAAACTAAAGTGTGATGTTTGAGCAATTTTGGGGATGAGCCTGAACATACAGAGAGATTTAATATTTACAGAACAAACAGCCCACAACATGACAGAGATTAGTTCAGACACATTTTAAATTAATGAAAGAAGTGCTGACTGTACACTTCATTTCTGCTTATTGAGACTTCTACTCGTGAAGAGGCATGTTGAGGGCGTCTGCTCACTGGATTAAAAATAAAAATGTTCTGCATGAGTCAAAGATCAACGGTGAGGGAAGGCACAGATATGGACACAGCGGTCAACATACATACTGTCATGGTGTGTTCAGACCTCGTGTTTAGTACGTAATCCTGCGTGCTCGCGGGTAGTTATTTCTGCAGCTGATCAAAATAGTGCCGAAATAACTACATCATGTTGTGGTTTGTGCTTTGTCTTGTCTCTCCGCAAGTTGTAGAGCAAGCAACCTTTGAAATGCTTGTTTTCACATTACATCACATTGGCTGTAGTAACAAATCTCGCACAAGTTCAAGATGTTCAACTTGCGCAGACACGCACAGTCACATTTTTACATTTCGATTCAATCAAATTTATTTAATCGCCTGCACTAGATATCTGCTGAGCTTCTGGTCTGAACACATCAAAAGACACGACTGAACAACATTACAGGTTAGCAGGACACACACTGGCTGTTGGAGTGAGCAGGGGAATGTTTAAAGTTGGAGGGGATATATTTAGGAGTACAGGTGGGGGGGGGGAAGGAGGATGAGTGGACAGCCTGGAAGGTTATGACCAACAACACAGTTCATTCCTCATTCCTGTTGAAAACACAAAGCAAACATTCCTTGTTGCTGTTCCAGCTTAGACATCGCAAACACGCTGTTAAGGGCTTGTGGACGACCTGCTCAGTTAGAAATCCTTAAAAAGTTGCATGAAGATGACAGTTTAACAGTGGTGGTGGTGGTCTGACATTAACAATCCGATGGATAAATGATGGACAAGCAGAGTTCAGAGGGCTCATGCTCGTTCATGCAAACAGGATTTGACATGGGTGCAATGACGAGGTGCAATAATAAACAGAAGCATAACCCCCCTTACGTTTTTCTTTCAGCCTCTTTCTAAGAGTTTCATCTGGATGAGAGACTAAACAGGACAAAGAATTATAAAACAAAACACTGGTTGGTTGCAGAATTTCAAGATTGGAGATCCTCACTTCTTGCAGGAAGGACCCTACTAGTGATTGGAGATAGACAATACCACTCAATCACATGATGTAAAGCCAACATGAGTTTAAACACCATGCATGCTAATAGTGATGCTTGTGACTGAATCAGTTTTCCCACCTCTGTCCGTAGAGTCTGCACAGCTCGAGGCGATGGCTTTGAAGCCTGTCTCATCCTGTAGTCTACTCATCTCTCCGTCTTTGCCCTCCAGCTGTCTCCTAAGTATGGCGAGCTCCTCCTGTCCGACGCAGGACAAAAGTTAAGGATAATACCTCCCCGCCCTAAATAAACACTACAAACAAACCACAACACTCAGGTTCACAGATGCTGACGTGGCGTACAGGCATGCAGGCTACACCTGCTGTGAAGGGTGTGTGGTTAGCTCTGATGTTTGAGACGGGAGGACGACGGGAGACATTATAAAAGAAAACAGACGTTTTAGTAACCAGAACAGGAATCAAGCATGTAAACAGACCAACTCACTTTTACCGAGGTAAAAATGTAAAGAGGGATCGAGGGAGATGCTGCAAAACAGAACTCGGAACTCGTGAAAAAGAATCCTCAAATTGAATGCCTACATAAACATGTGTTTATGTAGGCATGTTGCCAATCACTGGCAAAATGGCATTTCTGATTAAACTGGCCTTTTTGCATTTTAATGCACAGTTCAGTAAACTATATGATGTCATTATTTTCAGAAAAAGTGACATCATTTTGCCTAAAAAGATAAAAAGAAAACCTGGTGAACTGCAGCAAAACAAATGTAATGTTTTACCCCAATCAAAAATAAAAACAGGAGGAGCCAAAGGGAGAGGTCAAAAACCATAATCATACAGCAGCCGGGCACAACAGACATCCTGGGAAAAGCCAACCTTCATAGCCTGGAGTTTGTGCTCCTTCCTCTGTTTCTCATACTGCATCTGGCCCATTTTGATTTTCAGACTAGAAAGCTTGGCCATTACAGACTACGAGTCGAAAGACAAACCCAGGAAGAGAGAGAGAATAGAGATGCAAGAAGTGAGAGGGCAAAGACTTAACTGAAGTTAATGACCGTGTATCACACAAACAAAATAGACAGAATATCAGCAGTTCAACCAAGTACAAAGCTGAACAGCCCGCTCCCCTTCTCAACCCTTTCAAGCTGTCTTGCACCCCCATCGGTATGTGGGCTCAGGAGCTGCTCGTCCCAGTCGTGACTCTTCTCATCCCTGGGATCACCCCCCCTTCTTTCAGGACGGGTGAATGGCTTGCCATCTTCCGACATTGACTAATCCTTCTTGATCTAATCTATCCTCTCTACCCTTAAAAAAAACATCAAATGCTACGTATTCCTTATGAAAGTCTTAGCTGACGAAGGCTGTAATGCAAAGTTGGTTCACTATTGTTGATAAAATCTGGGATTGTAATTTGCTTTGGACAAAAGCATCATAAGATACATTAGAGAGGTCTCCGAAAGATACAGACAGATAAGAACAAGATGTTAGAAGTCAGTTTAATTTAAACACAGAGTGGGTAAACTCGCCCGTGATAACTCACCTTTGTGGATTTAAGTTTCTTCTCGTACTGCATCTTCTCACTCTCGAGCTCTGTCAATCTGTACCGCAGTTCATTGATTTCAAGAATAAAATCCTGGAACAATAGAGAGCTCATCACAGAATGCTAGTAGAACAGAAAACACTTTAAACACGCTTCGAATGAAATGGAGACAATCATGCAGATTCACATTATACATGTAAAACTCCCCTTAACAAATATTCTCAATTTCTTTTACAAGTTCAATTTAAAATGCATCCTCCCCTGGTATCCTGCATCCAGTACACAAACCACTGACATCATAATGTTTATAATAATATAATAGATTAACAAAGAATCAGGCACCACGTTGCTAGTTTGGTGAATGCTGACATTTCCTTGAGGTCACGCAGGAAAACAAGATGGCCCTCTTCCACACACACACATCAGAAAAATGAATGAGTGTCTGTTTCGTGTGTGTGTTTTTTTTATGTATGTGAGAGAAAGGTAACATGAAGACTCATTACTCGGGAGCAATAACCCACATACCTCACTGTCCCTAAATCTGTCATCAAAGTCCAATCTGTCCTTCGCCATGGAATTCTGCTTCAGCTTCAAGTTGGACACTTCAGACATCAGTTCCAGCTTCTGTGTCTCGAGGGCTGTTCTGCACAGGAGCTCCTACAATAACAAATCAATCAAACCGTCAAACATGGCAGATGTTTGCTGAGGAGGGGACATAAACTCAGCTCTTCAAATGAAAACACAATGTCACTACTACACATGTGCATAGCTTTCACTGAGAAGTTTGTCCAGGATATCAATACACATGCTCACACAGTGGTCTTTCTGTAATTGTGAGGACATTCATTGACGTAATGCATTGCCTGGCCTCCTAACACTAACCTTAACCCTAAAGCCAAGACTTGACCTTAAAATTGTCTTTTGATGATGTAGAGATGAAAACACACCTGCTGCAGCATCTCCTCAGTGGCATTGAGTTTCTCCCTATGCTCATCCAAACACAAGTCCAGGTCCCGAATCTTCTCTCCTTGAGCCTCCACTTGGTCTGTTAGCACACTAACCTGTGTCAAAAGAAGAGGCCTGAGTCTTTGTGGTATTACTTTATTCATCGAAGCACTGCTGGATGGATTATCCTACCTGAAGCACCAGAGACTCTTTATCATTCTCGAATCGGGAAAGCCTTTCCTGGTAGTGGTCACTCCCACCGAGAGAGAGGTGTCCGTTGGACTACAGGGGAAGAAGATAATATAGATAAGACAAAGAATCGTACAAGTAACTGATTCAAAACATTTAGAAGTGCAGTGGTTAAGTTAATTTTGTCTGCAAATCTTAAGGACCTTAAATGTTTCAGTGCCTAATAACGATCTTAGATTAAATGCTTAAAGAGTGACTGGGTGCACTGCTTTACCCAGCACAGACAAAAGATTACATGGGTGAGAAAGTGGCTCACAGTCAGACTGCTAAACAGAGTGAGTTACAGCATTACACAAAACTTTGGCATTTATCTGGCAACAGCGAAAAAACCCTCTCAAACACATTTCTGGCTCCAAAAGAAGTCAGCATGTTTCCTGCAGCACACAAGCTGTCACATTGACAACACCAGCATCTCGTCTAGCATTCCCACAGGATTCAGCAGAGTAAGACAGCGGTGGATCCACTTAGCAAACAATGTGGTTTTCTATTTCGCCCACGAGTGGTCGTCTGCTTTTCTTGATTAAGAGAATTTTAATGGAGCACAGCGTGTTCACTTTCAGAAGCAAACCAGATGTGCTAAAGATTGTTTTCAACATATTCTGTCCAACCATCACACAGAGCCTCAAGCTACCAGTGAAACTTATACACATTAAGGCAACACTACTGAGAGAAAATCTACCTTTGGGAATTTATTTCATTAATCTCGGAGGTTTAATTTCCCAGAACTGTATATAAATAAACTGATAATTAAACCTCCAAACCTGTCCCAGGTGCAATACCATATCTGCACAATGTTACCTGCACTGTGACATCCTGGTAATCTTAGTGTCATGCAGCATGCATCTCTCCTACATGTGCCTCTCACCAGGTGACCCTGGAGCCACTCGACCAGACTGCCAGCTGTGGAGTCGGGGATCTGGCAGCGAAGGCTCTCCCTCTCCTCCGTGTCCATGCACTCCAGGACAGCTCTCAGGTCTTCCAAAAGATGAAGCGCCCGCAGGCTTCCCATGAAAGGAGAAGTGGGCGACTGGCAGTCAAACATCCCATTAGAGTAGTCCATAGACTTTGATCCTGTGATAAAGAGACAGAAGGAACATGTTAGGGAGAGCAACATCTTTTAGGCCCTCGGCTAAACAGTATTCTGAATCACAGGAGGATGTTTAGACCATTATGTGGCTTACACTGTGATAAAATCAAAAACAGTAACAATTCATTTGTCATACACTCACTTGCCAGTTTATTAGGTACACCCACATAACACTAATGCGGTACAATGTTCCCTACATGAGGGATATATTGTCCAGTTATTGAATCTGTTTGAGAGTTGTTGATTCTAAAGGGTCATTTTAGAGGCTGTAATTTGTAGAAACTGTTGAAATGTACTGAGAGGTGTTCCTAATATTGTGTCCATCCCCTTTATATGAATATAAGTCTAATCCAGTAGTAGTACATTGTATAGTTTTATCTAAGCGTGCATGATACATTTCAGAGTGAGTCTGTAAAAGGTACATGATCTTATTATTATTCTATGCATCATTAACATTACGGTAGCAAGTCTGCCTTCACTGGCTTAAGTAAATAATTTCAGTTGTTAAGGCGACCATTAATGGCCTGACGTCTGACCCGACTCAGCCACACCCAGCAATGATGTCAATGGGTTCAAAGATACACAATACAAGTCGGCATTTCTGCTGAATTTAATAACCCTGCTACACTGGTGAAAATGGTTAGAAGCCACAAGGGCTCAATGGGGACAGAATAAACGCTTAACAATGCGTAACAACAACCAGACATTACGTGGCCTTGGCGGAGGCCTGGTCTCTTCTAGTTTTTTATGCCTTCACACCACTGTGAAAATAAGAAGATAATTTAACCTGCTATAATGCCATCCATCTGCTCCAGTGCAGCTGCCAACATGTCACTGGCATCTGACATCATCTTCAGTCTCTGTCAATCCTGGAAGAAGACAACAGAACAATATGAAAAGGTTGCTCGGAAATATAGTAACTTTTATTGTTGAAGAATAATATCTGAGGCCAGAAAAACAGGACCCTGCAGATCATCAACTGACATGAACAATTGGTTACATTAAAATTACAAGGAATATCTCATGAAAACAGTAAAACAGAAAGGAATTTGTGTATTAAAACACCAACATGGGGCAACAAGGCACTGGTAATTTCAGTTTAGTCTAAGAATACATCATTGTGGTTGGCTGCTCTGTGTATGTGAAGTGACGCGATTTATATGTACATAGACGAACAGTCTGCAGACCAGTTACAGCAGCGCTCACTCTTGGCAAAAAACGACTGGCATTATATTGAAGATAAGCATGTAATTACAAAGTGTTCCCACCCAGGGATTAAGCTATAACTGCAGTACATTCTCAACAAAAAGTGGGGTTGTACTATATATTTTTTTTTGATGGACCTGACTGTTCAGAGATGGATATGCTGAATGATAGATGAGAACCCCCCCCCCCCCATC
>CAAKHC010015858.1:0-19085 GCA_901007825.1 Macroramphosus scolopax | reverse complement strand
CATGTCATACGGAAATGAAAAAGCAGAAAAGTTTGCTACTGTGCACATCCAACCCAGTTGGGAACAACTACAGGAGAAAGAGCATCAAATATGATCACAAACAGGCCTTCTTTGCATTGACTTCACAGGCGGTCATCATGCTAACATCTTCACACTGACAATGCTAACATGTTCACAGTTACCAGATAAATATGACCATGTTCAGAATCTTAGTTTAGCATACTAGAATGCTAATCTTGGTATTCTAGAATACTCTAGAATGCCACGTGTGCAGCAAGCCAGGCACGATAACACCACTGTCTCAAGCTTTGATAATAGAGTAGAAATAATTAATTAAGATGTGATAAATTACAACTTAATGAGAACAAGTAATGTTCATACATTTGTATTTATGTTTTTTAACAATGCTTCATCTTCAGACTTTTTCTGGTCACTGCCGATCTCTGCCAGACGATTGCTCACAAGAGATTTGTGAGCTCTTGAGGGACCTATGGCACAGAGACCCTGACTTAAGACTGAAAACCTCTAAACTTTTGGGGCGTCCTAGTATGGCAGAATGTCTCTCAAAAAAGGTTTGACACCTATAAATATACAAACCACCATATCACAGATCACATGTATGAAAAAGATCCAACAGGCATGTAGGCTAATACTGAAGCTGTATATCACCTTGATTGGCTATAACAACTATGTTTTTCTGGATAGATCAAAACAACTGTAGACCAACTTCAGACTCAGTTGGACAACCTCAAGGAAGTGGCAGACAACTTGGAAGCTGTACACAAGGGCACAACCATCGGCAGTCTGACAGGAGGAGTGATCGGTGCAGCGGGAGGGATCACAACAATAGTGGGCCTTATTCTAATCCCATTCACCTTTGGGGCATCCGTTATTGTCTCTGGGGTGGGACTGGGGGTCGGTTTGACTGGTGCGCTCACAGCAAGTACCTCAAACATCACAAATGCATTCAGTCAGTCCATTAAAAAGAAAGCTATTCAAAGCATCAATCAAGAGTTTGATGAGAAAATAAATGCAATAGCCGTCTGGCTCCAGCAAATTGGCAACAGCTTGCAACAGATCAACAGTACAAGTCAGTCAGGAGATGCACTGAATGATGAAGGCACCACTTCCAAAGAAGATGCATTCATAAAGTTTGGAACAAGGGTAGGCAGGTGTGTCGGCAACATTACTGCTGAAGGGATTAGTTTAATTCGAGCTGCAACCATTGGCGAAATCGCAGCACAAGCATCCAAGGCACTTCGTGTAACACAGGTGGCAACAGGTGTACTTTCTGGTATATTCTTGGCAGCAGATGTTTTCTTCATTGCCATGGACGCCAAAGAGCTACAGAAAATGAACCAAAAAGACAAGGATGGGAAAATCTGCTCTGAGATCATGCAATTTGCCCAGTCAACCAGACAAGGTGCAGACGAGCTGCAGATCCTTTTGGATGAGCTCAAAAAGATAATGTCAACTTTTCCCTCACTTGAGGAGGTGGAAGAGTTGGAATGGCAATATACAACGCTAGACTTACTCTCAGAGAGTGAAGAACTACTTCCAAGCGAATAGTCTTCCCTTCTGTTACAGTATGTGCAACTTCACAACTGAATTCACATATGCCTGATGCATTTGAAAGATCACTAGAAATATGAAACAGTTTCTAATAAAGGTTTATTTGTTGAATAGCAACTGAGATGCAGCATATTATCTCTACATCTTTATCAGCAGTCACATCTCAGATGTATAAAATTCAGACCTTATAACCAAAATGTCATCTGACAAACTCACCGAATACACAACGGCTGTGCTGCGATGTCGGTTAAATGAATATGTACAATGATCACTCAGAGTGAAAGTTAGAAGCAACAGATTATCTTTGTAATGTGCAGCTGTTTTAGGTCTGTAGGCTTCTCAGGGGACTGAATGTTCTGCTCCTCCTCATTTAAAACATTAGGAGCAGTAGAGGTGTGTCTTTCACTCATGGGGCCTTGGAAAGTCGCTTACGTTCGTCCAAAACGTTGCTAGGTAGTTTTTGGGTAGACCGTGAAAAAAACATATCCACCTTGGCTAAGGTGACGATACATTACCAGGCTTACTGGTTCTCTTTGCTGGCATGTTTATATACGTTTCTCAGAATTAGAAGGGAATTTGATTTTTATTTTGTCATGAATATATCTTCTACTGTAAAATGTGTCTGTCTCCTAAGTAGTTGACTGTGTATCACTCATGTAATTGTTAAACATATAATCAGATATTTGTGTTTGTTTGGAAGATTATATAATGGAAGTGAAACCGTCAAGTATATCCTACTGTATTAAAGGTACTTATGCAATTTTTGAGGGGCAAACATACGCAAGTTGGTGGTTAATAGATCTCATTGAAATAAACCCTCAACAATGTGAGAATGTTTGGTGGTAGAATGTTTAAATATGTTATTTTCAATCTGATATTAATGTTTTAGTGAATAACCTTCTGTGCATGTTACATTTGTTGATTGTCTGTCTGTCCTGGGAGAGGGACCCCTCCTCTGTGGCTCTTCCTGAGGTGTCTTCCTCTACATCGAGGGTCTAAGGACAGAAGGTGTTGGACACTGTCCAGATTGTAAAGCTCATTGAGGCATTGTCATTTGTAATTACTTATAATAAAAAGTACTTAACTTCAAACGTGTGGTTTAAATTTTGAGATTTAACTAAAGTAAGCTCACTCATAACAAACATACATTAACATAGAGGAAGATCACCTAATTTATCAGCACTGCATCAGTGTAGGATTGAAATGACACAATGAAATAACCAAATAAAGCCAGTCAGAGTTAACTAAAGTAAGCTCACTCATAACAAACATACATTAACATAGAGGAAGATCACCTAATTTATCAGCACTGCATCAGTGTAGGATTGAAATGACACAATGAAATAACCAAATAAAGCCAGTCAGAGAAAATGTCATCGTGTTGAATTGCAGGATTCTGTAACGGACCGGAGGTAGACCCAGATAAAGCACACAACTCAAAAGATACAGTTTGTAATTCCCTTTAATGATCACCACTGATTGGCAGACCACCAGGGGCGTTGGACAAAGTCCTGTGGTCGGGTACAGAAAGCAAAGTCGTTTCCAGGGGGACAGGCTGAGTCGGCAATGGGAGATCCAGACAATGAACGGGGGAACGACGAAGAATCATCTGGCAGTCCGTGTGTGAGAAACAAGAGTCTATAGTGGCAGAGTTCATTGGAGTCACGTGTGTGTGCAGATGAGTGAGCAGGTGTGTGAGATTGTCCTGATGGCTGCAGAGCAGAGTGGAGTGGAGTGGGGGTGTGGCAGAGTCAATGAGTCCATGTAGACCAGGAAGTGTACACTGTGACAGATTCACAATATCTTCGACCCTATTTATACCAAAAGTGTCGTCACAGGTTTTCTCAGCTGTTCAGATCCGGTAACTCCATGCCATCTCTGGCGTCCACTCACTATCACAGTTCACCGGCATTGTCAATGACCTAATCAATCTGGTGAGGGACAGTGGTCAGAGAAATCTATGGCTTGTATGTGTTTGCTTTTTATCAATACTTCTGTCTCTGAGCAGTTACCCTTCATTCGATTATATGATGGTGAGGTGTGCACACCTGTACACACACTGTCAGCCCACAACATTGACTTATTTCCACTCTGTTCCTCTTTTATCTGCTAAGTCATTATGAACACTCTCTGCTTCCGCAGCTCCTGATGAAGAATCATCACAAACGTTACACACAGACACACACACACACAACTGCGCAAACACACTCCACTGTTTATTTGGCAACCGCTTCTCATTTATCATTATCAAAAACTTTATTTTAAACCTCCCTAATAGCGTCGTCAAGGCAACCACCACGGAGAATAGAAGGAGCTGCTGGGAAATTTCTGTGAGGTAATCAAAACGTACTTCATCATTTTGTAAGTCTCCAAATGATTCATGAAATTATGGCACTTCTGGAAATCTCATTTACACTTTGGTCCACTACATTTTGACACATTTAGTGCGAACGCTATTATAGTCTCAAACAGAGCAGTGTAAGTATGGAGGTATGCACAGAAAAGGTCTTCAGTTTCAACCCCATGTCTTTCAAGGTAATTTCCATATTAACAGCGGCCCTGAGCTTATGTAATTATTCCTATTCAGTTGTTCCCAGTGAGATGCATTGTATGAGAGCATACAGTATGAGAGCGAACAGTATGAGAGCGTACAGTATGAGAGTGTACAGTATGAGATCCGTAGTATTACAGCAGTTTGAGATTGTACAGTATGAGATCCACAGTATGACAGTGTACATTATGAGAGCGTACAGTATGACAGTGTACATTATGAGAGTGTACAGTATGAGAGCGTACAGTATGAGAGCGTACAGTATGACAGTGTACAGTATGACAGTGTACAGTATGAGAGTACAGTATGACAGTGTACAGTATGAGAGTGTACAGTATGACAGTGTACAGTATGACAGTGTACAGTATGAAAGTACAGTATGACAGTGTACAGTATGAGAGCGTACAGTATGATTACAGCATGATGCATGTCTTCCAGCAGTTTTAAAACTCACCATTAGGTCACTGCAATTCACGTTGTAGGTAGCAGGAGCATGAAAAAACGACGTCAAGCATTTCTGCGTGGCAAGCTAAGAAGCTCCAAGCTGAATCAGTTACAATGGTGGTGTAAGATACAAATTTAGATTTAGAAAATAAACGGTGCATCTTGGAACATACAACAGTAATGTCTTATTTACTATATCTGTTAATCAAGCTGTCTGATTGGTCCCTTGATCTGGTTTGGAGTTACAGTGTTACCTTGACATGTTGCAAGCTCTTCTTGAACAACGCTTGAACAACGAGTCTGCAATATACCAATTGCCCTCTCGCTGTTGACTTATGACATCTGTTGCCGTTCGATTTGTGACAAATCTTATTGATTGACCCCGTTATAAGAAACACCTGTTTACTTTTCACAGCCTCTGATCAGCATCTTGATGTCCTGCACCTTCTGCAAGAGATGGATCATCTTGATAAAGAATAATTGCTCACCAACATTGATATAAACACATGTATTATTATTATTATTATTATTATTATTATTATTATTATTATTATTATTATTATTATTATTATTAGTATTATTATTAGTATTAGTATTAGTATTAGTATTAGTATTAGTATTATTATGAGAGAAATAAGATCTTTGAGGTATTACTTAACATGTTTGCAATGGCTGCGATTATCAAAGTGTTTTTGTTCAGTGAATATTTGCCACAAGGGGTTGGGTTGCATTAGGAAAAGTATTAAATCTGCTTGACAGCGAGAGGAGAAAGTGACGAGGAGAAATTGGCAGCTTGTTTGACAGCCCTGCAGCAGGGTCAAAGTACTTAACGCATTACTGAAAGGGCAGTGCACATGCTTACTGTAAATAGTTCTGCAGCGCGGTACAAAATAAGCTCATTTATTAATAAGCAGAGCGATAATAATCCTCTCTGTGACAGGACCGGGTTAGTTTGTCAGTACTTGGTTTATCAATCCAGAAGTCCAGGGATCTAGAGGTCTCCCCCGGGTTGGCTCGTGATTGCATTCAAGTCAGCAGGATACAGCTGGACATGGATATAACTTGACTGCATCCTGGAAAATATTCACAATAACCTATCCCATTAAAGACCTAAGAGATCTATTTTGTGTCCTGATAGCTCACATTTTCCGGCGCCTTACATAACCTGACTTACTCCCGTCCGCCCCTGTTTAGTTTTAACTAAACTTGTCCTCCCTTCTTCCTGCTCTTGTTCCTTTCCCTCTGCCCCTTCATTTTGCCCCGTGTCGTATGATGATAAGATGACAGCCTCGCAGCGAAAATGCCTCCTCCTTCACCGACACACACTCTCACTTACCCGAACATGACCTCATTCATTTGAATGAGCAGACAGCAAAGCAGGGCGTCAAGGACTATGGTGTCAGAGAGGGAAGCTGGGTGACGATGACAGCGGTGTCACACTATTCCCATGGTAGGGTCAGAGAGGAAGAAGAAGCAGAAAATAAGTAGGACCAGTCGGGCCAGCGTGTCCTCCAGCTGTGTGTGAACCCGTGATGACTGTTAACTGACACACTAACAAGTCCCTCCGGCACAGACTTAAATCAAGTGGGCTCACAAGCTAGCTGTTCTTTATGAAGTAGGCACAGATAGAAATAGATTTATTCTATCATCTATGTACACTCTCCTTGACCTTTTATTCTCCAGATTACGATTAATATGACAGTGCTTCCATCTCAGGAGATCTCATACCAACTCCAATGTCATCATCTAACCTTTTATCCATCACTCTCCTCTCCTCTCTGACGTTTTACCTAAACAATTTATTCTTTATATATTGCTTTTCTGTTCTTACAAACCAATTTCCCTCACATGTGCCTTCTCTCCAGGTTTACGCCTCGGTCTCCTCACCCCCCGTCTCTCCCTCATATTCAATCTCCTCTCGTTTCCCTCCCTTTAGTCTGTCTTACTTACTCTCCACCTCACACTTCAACCTCAGCTCTGTTTTACTGTTTATATACCGCCTAGCTCCATCTCACGCTCACACTTCTCCTCCTTTTTCACTCTTATATATTCATGCCACATTAAGTCAGCGAGAAGTGTATAGAAACCATCTTACCCAGAGAGAGAGAGTGTGTGAGAGAGAGAGAGAGTCCTGAAAAGACTCCGAAGTTTTCTGTGTGCCGACTGTGACTGGGGGAGGTCATCTATCCCCTGAGTTCATCCCTCGCCTCCTCCCCTCCCGATGCAGCTAATTCAATATGTTGAGAACAGGACAGAGCGCTGCTCCTTTGTCAACAAATCTCATTAAGCAACATTAGCAGCGCTATCAAAGAGGTGACAGGGAGGAAATGATTGATTCAGATTAGAATATAGAAAATGAAAGTCTTGGAGAGGTAAAATAGTTGGCGTGTGTGTGTGTGAGTGTGTGAGTGTGAGTGCAATCTCATACTTGTCCCCGGCCACTTAACAGGAAGAATTTACATAACCCATTTATATTTCCATTTTTTCACTTGGGGGGATTTTGTAATTGGATTTTCTTTTGCCACAGAAATTCTCTGCCCTCACGTATCCAAGAAAGGAGGAATACTGTTAAATGATTGTACCTTTAGAAGTAGTTTAAGCTGGGTGTGGTTTGCAATTTGCTTGATCGTTGCATTAATACCTCACGAGATAGAAACAGTTTAACATTGTATCCCTCACATTCACGTATTTGCTTTGTGAATGAGCCGACTCATGTTGGATCATTCTTTTATATAGGACAGTATTACATGAACAATGTGTTGAACAGAGTAGAGTTCAAAAGGGTAGAAAGGGATGGATGGCATGGGGACTGTATCGTAGAGCGAACCACAACTCCCTGACTGAGACAGCTCAATCCCACATACAGTTTGTAATTTGATCTCAGAGTTGGGTTATGATCATCATTACAAATAAAAAAAAAAAAGTAATTTCAACTGCGCACAGTCGTCCCTGTGGTATTTGTACGGGTGTGTGCTGGTCCAGTTGCACACTGCTTTTAATTTACTGTTAATTAACAAGTGCTTCATTTTCTGCTGAACTGAAGTAACAGCTAGAAATGTAAATTAATTTAGAAGAAGATGATGATGAAGAAACAGGAAGACGTTTCAAGGGAATGTTAAGCTGGGGGGGTCAAAGTCTCCCAAACAAGACATATTTTCACCATCTGACTGAAAAGAGCCATCAAGACTTTTTCAGTCCCGATACCAATATGTACATTATAACTCGTATTTGGGTATCAGCCGATACGGAGTACCGATCCAGCACATTAATAAGGTTTATGCTACCCTGTGTCAGGGATCATTCTTCTTTATTTAAACATTACTTACCTACAAAACGTAATAGATGAATGCAGTGATGTACACTCATAACTTCAGATTGGAATGGGACCACCATCAGTCTGGGCCTGGTGCGATCTGAACAGAGAAGCATCGCCACAGTAGATCAGAGTCAACTGACAGCCTTTTGAGGTTTAGGAAACAGGTTCACATCTACTGTGCGCACGCAAACACACTATTCCGCTGAATTGTCCTGTGATTCAAATAGTTTCCGTTTCTGTTGTCACCTCCCCCTCCCCCCCGTTTCTCCCTTTGTCTGGTTCTCTGGCAGCTACAGGGAGCAGTGATGGAGACAGTGTGTGTGTCTTATTGTTTGTCATGGAAATAGGATTTCCGCAGATGGATGGAGAGATTCTGGAGGAGAAATACAATCTAAAAGAAAGTGCGCACAGCAAGAATGGATTGTTATGGTTACCAGCTTCCCTTCTCCCAGATGGGGGAGTACCAGACTTGATTTTCCTTTTGTGTGTGTGAGTGTGCATTGGTACGGTATCTTTGATATGTGCCGGCATGTGGCCTGTTATAATTTTAATTCCAGTGCGTCTGCTTGATGTCTGACTTGTGTGGGAGGTGAGAAGGGGGGAAAAGCAGAAAGTCATTACTGTGTTGACTATAAAAGAAAGCTAAAACCTATGCAGACACAGAAAGAATAAACCTTAATCTGCTATTTGGAATCGAAAGCACACATCGCTGCCTACACTTGGATATGGAGAGATTGTCGTGTTTAGTCGATGCATAACTGATTGTATATCACCCTCATGCATACGACATTTATACTGAATCTCATTGTGTGTTTCCGATAGAGTGACAGAAATAGAATGAAACAGTGTATTACCCATATTAATGTTCCTCCCTCCGCCACCTCCTCCTGAGCTGTTGAGTGATGCAGAGACAATGAGACAAATTTCCCCGTGGGGATTTCATGTTCTTACCTCCGCCAAGGATGTTATGTTTTCACCCTCTCCCGTTGGTTTGTTTATCCGTCTGTCTCGCAGCAGGATTAGACGAAAACTCCCAGGCCGATCTTCACAGGCACTACTTGATGAAAGGGATGATACAGAGACCAAGGAAGAACCCAATAAATGTTGGCCAATAGATGGTTAACAAGCCCAATATACTCACACGTGTTCAGCTTTTTTATTTATATTTGTAGGTTAATCTGTAGTTTGGGATGCAAACAACAAAAACAAAACAGAAATCAAGAGTTTACATCATCGAGATGAGTGTGGTATAGAAGCATCTCACTATACATCCATGACTCGTGTCATCAATCGTCTATTTAGTCGACTCAGGCTCTACACATTCTGTCTGTACACATCCTCCTGTCACTGGTATCTTTCTTATCAGTCACTGATAAGGAAGTATTTATATGAATCCCCGGCTTCATCAGATACGTTAAATACAAAACTGTCTGCTTATCAACGGCAGCTCTTTAATCTTCTCCTTCATTAGTGTAACGCTGAGCGAAGAAGGGAACAGAGAGTGACGCTGTTACAGGAAAATGTTTTACTAGCTTGACTGCTGCCTAATTAATGTCCCCCAATCATTGTTCAATAGAAAATAGAATCATTTGGTTTGCTGAGATGCCGGCTGTGGGACTTGAGTGAGTTAGTGGAGGTCTTGGACAGTTTTACCGCTTTGCTTCTACTATTGGTTGATATTTCTGTCAAGTAAACCAGAATGTGATCCCTCTTTCTTTAATCATTCTCTGTGTCTGAAAACACTTCTTGAAGCTGAATGAGGGTGTGCTTATTGTCAGTGGACATTAGTTTGTCTGATGGGGATTTTCATGACTTTTAGAGTGAACAGTCTGTAGCGGATCCTTAATGGTTAAGTACACTCATAACTTTCTAAACTCACATCTCCTCTTCCCGTCTTAGATCCTCGGAGGTGATCGAAGGTGCTAAGAGATTGTAAACCACCGATGTGATATCCTCGCTCACACAGTGAACAAATTAGAAACGCACTCAGTGACAGCAAGCCAATGTGTCTTTTTGGGTTCCTCCTTGACCCATGCGACACCTCTCCAATAAATGTGTGGCTTGTTCCTGCAAGCAAACACACACACACACAAATAAGAAAAGAAAATGCGTTTGTGCAGTTTTGTCAAAGGGTATTTTGTCCCATTTACAACGTATGACAATAATACAATGTTGTTTATATTTACTGTAAAGCTGTTGACTTTCATGTCCATCATTTCTGTCCCATCTCACTGCATGACTCCTCTGCTCTTTTCCTTTTCCAGTGTCCCCTGGCAGGTCACTAGAACTGGACCAACATACTGGAACGTGCAAAGTTGACCCACTGGCCTGTAAATCCCATTAATTGAGCCACATAGCACCAGATGAACCATCAACTAATGTACTGTGATTGGAGGTTAGAGATATCCTAATAATAATAAAGTGTGTATCAATAGGATATGAAAATGTGTAAATGGGAAAGACTCACATGATGAATTCCACTTTTAACCAATTACATCAGATACGTCTTCACTTGTGTTTGTTGATATTAAAATGTTGCTTTGTGTAAAAGCCAAGAATGAGCATCAAACACAAAGCCATGCAGTCAAATTAAATCTTCACAAGATCGGAAAATGATCAGAACCCCAAGAGCTGAAATGTCTCCAAGTGTATTGATCTATATTCAGGCTCCTATAACCAAACCTGGACTTCCTCTCTGGCACTGAGGTGAGGGGAATATTCAACATTTTAAACTGAATTTAATGTAGTTTGATCCATGGTTTTCTTAATATTGTGAGCTGCCGCCATCACAACATGAATGACATTAGCTTAGCTGCAGCCACAGTAGAGACTTCTGGGAAGTCGGTGCGTTCAAGTGCTGACTTAGGTTTTCCTCCATAATTGGGGGACAAGCAGCAAACAACCATAGTGTATCTACCTCTGTGGTCTGTTAGTCTTCATCTGATCTAGATGTACTGTATAGTTGACCTATGGCACGAATGAGAAGTTTCCCCTGATATCTGTTTATCATAGTTTTATGGGATCTTTCACTGTTAAATGTTTCCTAAAGATTGGGTCTTTTTCCAACCGTATAAGTTGTTTTGAAGTTACTCCATGCTGATAAGCACCCAGCCTGGCACCCCGGGAAGGGTTTCATTTGTTATCCCCTTCTCGGCTTCCTCCCATCACCAATGATTCATTTGATTTTCTGTAAAAGAAAAGAGAGATGAGGGCAAAGCGGAGAGACTCTTCACGGGTGGCTGCTGTGGAAACAGAAGATGGGGGATTAGATCTCACAACCTGTGAGAGTTTGTACGTGCGTCGTGAGTTATTTCTCAATATGTGATAATATAATACGGAAGAATTAAGTCAGTGCCCCAGAAAGAGGTAATCACTGCCTCGGAATCTGTCGAGTACAAAGGATATTCATAGTGCATAACAAATCCTACTCCACTCTGCTCTGTTACGCACTGCTGTAAATGGAGCATAATTAAAAGTGTGATGTGACACACACTTGGAGGATCTTGATTTACTCTTTCTTCAATATAGTTCTAGTGTGTGAGTGCAGGTTCAGAGCAAATCTGTGCACTAGGAAGATGCCTCAGGAGCAGGCGGGGTCTTTGATTGGGAAGTTGATTTTCAGTCATAGAGAAATGAAGGTCCAACAATTATACTGGAGTAACTTAAGCAAGCCAAAGAAATAATCTGTGGGAATAACATGGAAAAACAAGGATCGCTACAGAGATTGTCGACAAGAAGTACAAAAGACATGGTGAGTATGAGGAGGGAAGCCTGAGCTGTGAGTGCGTTGAAAGGTGCAGCAAATGTCTTAGGAGAGCGTCTAACAGGGCAGGGCGGCATCCAGACAGCAACGGTGACAGTTCAAGAATATTTTCCAGGGTTGATATTCCCCATTTCAGTTTTACTGTTTACCATAACCACTGTTTAACTGCAGAAAGAATCCAGTCTCCTGGATCAAATGATACATGTTCTCTATGTTGTGATCTTAGATGCTTACTGTTAGTTTTTCAAGTTTTTCATCCGTCCAATGTGTCAAAAATAGCCGAAAGTACCGTTGAGCCTCGTCCACTATTAAGAAGAGGTCGAATAAATCCAATGTCATATTATATTGTTCTATTATCAGCTGCATTTTGCAACAAAAGGCAGCCACTGTACATACAGACTCACCTGTTGGGTGTGACACACTAAATGGATGTTGGGTTCTGTTGCTGAGATAATTTAAATATCTGTATAAACTTGGATGGAAGACGTGTAGTTCCACCGAAACATCTAGCCGAACCACGGAATGTCAAGCTTGGTGATTGGCTTGTGTTGGGGCAATGCATGATGGGATTTATGATTGACTTATCGTGTTACAATGTTTTTATGTGCAAGCTATTGTACATTCGACATTTTTATTCAGTTGTTTTTGTTGTATATATTTGTTTCAAAATACAATACATTTGAAAATAATCGGAACATTTTTTAACAGCTTAATACCCATTCTACTTCTCTGTGCCCTCGGCTTCAGTGCTTTTAGTGATTGTGTATAAACCTGCCTGACCTCTTCTGTGTAGCTTAAAAGAGACAGTTAACACGCTGTGTTGTCTCTCTGTATTGTGTCTTTCTATCTGTGTGCCTCACGGTGCGTGAATGTTTTCAAAAACAGCTTTCTGAATCACTGCCCAACAAAAGAACCTCTGGGTGAGACAGCCATGTCGGTCCTGTCCAATACAATTTGAGATAAATCTAAAGAAGCAGATAAGGGGGCTGCTCCTAGACTCATGAGCCATGATGCTAAGTCTTGAGATTTCCGAGGGAACAAGTGAGAGTCCGGGCAGAAAGAGTAATAAAAGTCAACGGTCAGTGAGAAATGAAAAGTCCAACTCGAGAGGTACTTCACAATATTAAAGCTGTAGGGGAAGAGAGACATGAGCGATGCAGTCAGACAAGGTTTGTATTGTGAGTGTAAGAAAAACTGTGAAACTCTGACAAAGACAGGAAAACCAGCTGGAGAGGAGAGGAAGGATGACGTGCCGGATGATCCGATTCTCTAGACGATTGTGAATAAACTAGCGAGATCGAGTGGAAAGCGTTGCAGAACTGAAGTTAGGAAGCGAATATATTGTGGAGGAATAATGAGGACACATGTCTATTATATTTGACAAAAATAACTGCGGATACACTACCTTCGGATAGTATTGTCATGACACTGTATTGTATTGACACTGATGCGTGGCTCCGATTCAATAGTTGTTTGTGTTTAGATATTTTGAGGAGGAACATTGTTGCTGCAGGACAACAGCCTCATGCAACAGGGTTCATTAGTGTGAGCAGCAGGCGATGAGACTGCTGTGTCTGAAATGAGTCGGGTGGCAGGCTGCTGCTCCCTCGTGCTGCTACAGTGTGTGACGCACATGTCTCATTCCATCATTCCAAAAGGAGATAGTAAGTTAACTCCAAGAGGATCGCTGCTAAAGCCTCGGCTCCTTGGCATTACACTGCGCTCACAGTCGCCCCCCGGAGGTACAAAGTGGTATTACTTGACGGTCCAGGGCTAGCTGGTTACCAAGCTCACAGGTTATCAGAATCAGAATCAGAATCAGGATCAGAATCAGAATCAGAATCAGAATCAGAATCAGAATCAGGATCAGAATCAGAATCAGAAAACCTTTAATGTCTCACGACGGAGAAATTTACACATTACAGTAGCAAAGGGGACAGTGCACACATCAAAGAGCATTTGTCAAACAAAATAAGTAATAAGTAAACAAATGAATAAGTTAGTACGTTTGTGGAATTGCACAGATTATTGCACATAAGTTTGTGAATATAAGTTGTTGCCTACAGTTATTGTAGTTAGTGTAAGTTGTTGCATACAGTGTTTGCACATAGTTTTTTATGTAAGTTATTGCACAAACAAATTTTTGTATGTAAGTTATTGCATACAGTTATTGCACATAAGTTATGGTATGTAGTTTGCACATTGAACAGCACAACACACATTGCGGTGAGAGAAAAGAAGTGAGTCCTTGTGTATTCACTGGGAACAGTTTTGATTAAAGAATTTCCCTTTAAAGATACTGAATGCTCACTATTTGGAGGCGCTCAAGGTTCTCATGGCTCTCAGGGCTATATATATACAAGCACATATATATATCTGCAACACTGAGCGTCTCCTGCATTCTGAGTTTGAGTTTTCTCCCTGGCTGTTGCTGCCAAGTGCAATTAGGCAGCAAAAGATCTTATTCAACTTGTGCAATGGGCCTCCTCAAATAAATCCCCATTGGTGAGGTCTCTGTAAATGTATGATGTGCATTCAAAATCATGTTTGGTGTGCTGTATCTTAACACTTGTGTTTTTACACATGAATCAATCCTCTTAGCCGACTTTGAGCAGACCACAACTTTTCCTTTTAACAAGTCAAGTGCCAAATACTGTATGTGGAAAATACATCTTCATATACTGGCATTTTATTCTTTTATTTCACTCCTCTTGCCAAAACAAACAATGTGTCAGGCTGCACTTGAACTTTGAGTAACTGCCAGTGGAATGTTAAAAGCTTCTTTGTTGAATAAAAATACATTTTCGATCAGACATACCAAGAATTTGTCTTTTAGATTGACTGTCTTTGGTGGTAGGAGCACTTGGAGGCAGGAGCACTCTTCTGGGATTATTCTGACCTGCACAAAAGAAAGCGGGGGAAGGGCATGCGGAGATAGACTGACAGCCGGGGCGAGAAAAGTCTTTTTAATTGGCAGTCAATCCCTGTCAATGTCAGAAGTTTGAAGGAACGAGATTGAGCGATTCAGTCTGACAGTATTCACAAACATGAGACGGGCTGGGAGGAGATAAGGGAGATATTTTGGGGCATTAATGTGATTATATAAGACCAAAACTCTGCAGAGGTAACGTGTGGACAAAAGTGTGTGATCACATTGTGAGCCTTCCTCTCTTCCTTCTACCGTTTGCTCTGCAGTAATGCCCCCGCTCTTTCACCTGTTGGAGGACTTATACAGGCATCATACATGCTATCACAAACCACATTATAGGATTACACAGAAAAAAAGGCCTGTGCATGTACACCTGACAGCAACGTTCCCAGATAATAAAATGTAAGGGATCAATGGGAACCAGAGTATAATTATCTTCCCCTGCTGTAATTTTCCTTTGAGAAATCCGAGATAAAGGTAATGAATTTCCACTCGCTCTGCGGCAGCCATCAGCCCACCGCTTTAGTCAGACACAGAGTTTATTCGTTATTGCTGTGTATATGGAGGGTTGTTTATCTTATCAAGATGGGAAGCAGGAATCACCCAGCATGTGTTCACACCTTTGATTCCACCGGTGGAGGTAGGTGGCCGCCAACCCTGAGTCTGGCTCCGCTCAAGGCTTCTTCCTGTGAAAATGTTTTTTTTTCTGTCTTGCCACTGTCGCCAAATGCTTGCTAATGAGGGAAATCATTGTCCCTGTGAAGTCGCACGGAGGGTTTGTGGCCTGCTCTGTTGGAAGAATGCCTAATACATCTGGTATTATTAACACCGAATAAATAAAAGGGAGTAAAATGTGATTGAAATGTGTCCTTCAATCAGATAATGCTGTGGTTTTGTTATTTTGACGTGCACATTGCCTCAATACAATACAAGCAATTCAAGAGTTTTATGGATCTGTTCACAAAGCCTGTAACTCATTCACGATTGGTTGGGTTTGATCAATCCTCATCATCACTGCAAATAAATGTTTTCACTGTAAAACCCTAAGAAAGCAAAATAGTGCAATGTGATTGCTTGTAAGGACAGCGGATGACTTTCGTCTAATAAATGATAGACGCAGATAACTCAGAAAACCGTTTTGTAAAACAGAGGAAACGGCTGCTGACGTTGGAAGGAAAAGGAGTGTTATAAGAATACATTAAATACATACACATGAGACACAATATTAGTTTTCTAATAGAATTTCATTCCAACAAGCTTTTTGTTCCATTGTAATAACACATTTATAAATGTTTCAGAACCATTCAGATTATAAGTATCAATGTCCAACATTGTATACTGGGTTGAGGATTATGTATCTCAGGGTGGTAACATAGTGCAACTGTCAGTAATTCCAAAATGAGAAAAATATTGTAAAGGTTAATTTCATCCAAACCAAATAAGCCATGTAAAGAATTGCCCTTCAGATAAGCTAAGAACTCTCGTTTCTCTTATGTTCTTCTGCCCTTTTGTTTGTTCATTAATAAAATATACAATAGGGCAAGAAACCAAGGATCAACACGAATGGCATGTCTGATGAAGTAGTATAAAATCGCATTATTAAAAAAGATTAGCTTCCGAGTCGGAGAGGACGGCGCACAGCAGTGTGAATGTGTGAACAGGAAAACCGCTCTACTGCTCGACCTCATGGCCGATAATGACTCTGTGATGGTGCCAAATATTCCTCTCCAGGGAACTTTTCTCTCTAAGTGACATACTCCACCTAAGAGAGCCCCCACCCGCCCTCCTCAACCCCCCTCTTGCTTGAGTCAAGAAACGTCGGTGACCTTGCCTGTTGACTCTTCCCCGCTAACCTGAAGGTATGGAAGCCCGGTGGTTTGGTGCTCTGCTGCATTGCAGTGTATCTCTCTTTGTGTTGTGTCGTCTGAACAGCGGCCTGCTGCAAGAAGATAACCTCTCTTTGCCATTTCTAGTTCATAACTAAACTGTTTTCTCGTGTTTTGTTTCCCCCCCTGCTCTTCTGGAATATCTCCGCGAACACTCGTGACCCTTTGGACCCCGAACAACATCTGCAGCAGCAGCAGAGCTCCCTGCTGTAAGAGCACTGTTGTCTCTGCATTCCTACACGATGCCATCAAGGCAGCTTTATATTGAAGCTCTCCTGTCCTTGACTGTACTGTACTGTCTGTCTGGAAGAGTACCTGAGGTCAGACTGTCTGGAAAATACAGCAAACCTTTACTTCTACTAACTTTATTCATTGATCTGCCTTGCGGTCTTTCTCTCATGCTGTTATTTCTGTATGTTGTCCTTTGTTCAATATGTTGGGACAAAGATGATTCATTTTCATTTAAGGTTTCCTAATCCCACAGGAAGCCCATAATCTGTTTTATATTCCTCAATCCTTCCAACAGATGAGCACTTTCATCCCGTGTGTTCCACTGCTGGGTTTTCATCAGATACATTCATATGTATTCTTCAAGGTTCTGTGTGTTCCTGGAGGAGTGGACATTATTGACTTTGATCAGAGAGCCGACATATTCTTAAGATATCAGCAGTGTCTCCGTCCTGAGGACGTGGTTAAATAACAAAATAAATGCCTGACAGGAAGTGATGTGTTTCATGTGTGTTTTAAATTACTAGTTATGTGTCCAGCTCCTCCGTCAGTAAAGATAAAAACCCATTACACAGTCGGGATTTGGAAACCTTAAATACCAATTAATATTAAAATTGTGTAGTTATAGTTGAATAAAGCTCAGCTATCTTCTCATAAACATCTGTAAGAAGTCATCAATGATTGAAACTATGTTGTCTATCTATTATCTATAATTGGCTGGTCTCATATCCTCTAATATCTCAGCACAAAGAAAATCCAAACTGTGCTTTTAAGTGTACATGTGTCATTTTATAATGTTTCATCTGTTTATTCCTGACGTGTCCACGATGTTTTCTTTTGTTCATTCTTGCTCATTTTTTTTTTTTTTTTGAAGCCGAAACTTATTTTTCAGCTCAGCAAAGAAACGATGTGACAACGCGATGCCATGTAGAACTTTTCCACACTGTGACAAGCCGGCGTCTCTAACAGATATCGAGGCGGATGACAAAAACGACATTCATATCTCCTTGCTTTGAAAAAGATCATATACAGATGCTCCAGTGCCCGAATGACAGCAGAATACATCAAAGCTGTTTGGGGTTGTTCCTGAAAAAAAAAAAAGAAAGTCTGGTGTTTATATATTTTCATGCTCAACATTATACTAATATTGTTCGGATGCTACATGTGTAAGTATTTTATCGGGTGTGCAAACAACACACCCACATAACCATCATCCTTGATAGGTAACAGATAAAGATACGCCATATAGAAATTGGATTGCCGAGATGTGCCCTCACACTAAAAAATGCTGGGTTAAAAACAACCCATTCTGGGTTGTTTTTAACCCATCCCCTGGGTAGTTATAGCACCAGCCCAGCAGTAGTTAATTTTACCCAGCAAGATGGGTTGGTGCATTTAACCCAGTGGATGAGTTAGAATATTCTAAACCATTTCTGGGTTAAATTAACTGCACGTCTGAGTAAATGCAACCCATATCATTTATTATATATTCTACCCATGTCTGGGTTAAATTAACTGTACATCTGAGTAAATGCAACCCATAGTATATATTATATATTCTACCCATGTCTGGGTTAAATTAACTTTACATCTGAGTAAATTTAATCCTTATTATATACTCAACCCAATTGTGGGTAAAATTATCATTCTGGGTTGTTTTATCCAAATCATGTGTTAAATAAAACAATTATGGGTTTATTCAACAATGTGTTACTTTAAACTACAGTTTAACTACAAACCTATAACAAAATACATGCTAGATTTGGTCATGCAAAGCATAATGCAATAAACACAAACCATGCTGGATTATTTTAGTCATTTAATATCAAAAAGCATGAAAACAACAAAAAACAACCTTTAAACATTAAACATTTGTGTCCTTTGTGTGTGTGTGAGCTCTACTGGCAAGCCTTGATTGTTGTGTGCAGACACTCAACAATTTTGTTGGACTCCTGTAGTGGAATTCCATATACAATACTTTGTAGGAAGTCCCACACATTTTGACACCTTTTGGTGTAATCTATGTCAAAAATGTAGTAGGCCTTGAAGCAGACGTCGACGGCCTGAAGAAGTTTGTCCTGCTTCAAAGCCTGTCCATCTATTATTGCGAAGACCTGAGATGGTTGTTGAGGTGTGTTGCCAAGTGTCAGGACGTAGGGTTCAGTTTGGCTGAGCTTGGCTACTTGGAGATACTCCACCATGTTGGTGCCAGGCTGAAAAACACAGAAAAGTGAGGGTGAGTAAGGACAAAATGTCTACAAAGTACCGAAAAATAAGTGTATAATTAAAATAAAAAATAATAATAAAAGGTGTCAAGGGCCCATGTGTTTTCATGTTACATTATAAGATTAACTTATTGTTAAACATATTCATTTTGCGTCATATCACTCCTATGG
>CAAKHC010015857.1:0-16457 GCA_901007825.1 Macroramphosus scolopax | reverse complement strand
ACCTGAAATCCTGGAAAATGAGAAGAACTATAATCTCCTCCAACAAAGTGTCGTCTGTCTCTTCCCAGATGCAGGTAGAAATGAAGTGCAACTGTTGAAGGAAATAGAAAGTTTTACCAAAAGATTGACAACATAGTCGAAAAAACTGTTAAGTGTTGGTTTGTAAAATGATTTCTTTCCGGTGGCGTCCCCGCCGTTAATAATAAATTATTTTGTAATTGCAGGACATAAATGAAAAATGAGAAATCTGGTGCCGGCTGCTTTATTTATCGAGCCGGCAGGAAACAAATGAATAAAAAAAAACCTTCTTGGTCTCTCACAACTGTGTCGGTTGTCACGAAGGTGGCAGGGGGGGGCTGCGTCATCCTGCTCCGGGATTGCAAGGGAGCATCTTTCTCCTCTTTTTGTCGCACGACACTTCTTATAAAAGATGGTGGAGGTTGTCTCCGGTGTCATCCTGAGCCCACGCAGGCACCGGAATCCGGGTGAGGATGCCGACGGTCACGATGTCCTGCGGTTTGTGTCAGAGCTCGCTTCGGGCTCAGGGTGAGGGTAATTATCAGAAAGGGCAGGCGTTGGTAGCGTCTCTCCGTCAGATACCGTCAGAGCTGCATCACCATCTTAAAGGAGGATCTGACAAAGAGGCTTAAAACATTAATTGCACAGTGAGAATATCACCTAGTCACACCTTGTCCTTGTTTCATGATGATTATTGTGGGATTTGTTTATTATTTATTCATGCAAAACCTACATACGACCTTAAGGATCATTATTTACTCCCTGTTAATCAGATATTCTCACTTGCTACTGAGATCGTCTATGAAAGTGAAAGGTTAAAAATACAGTTTACCGCTGCTGTATGACAAGATGCACTCGAGGTCAACACGTCCTCGGAGAGAACGTGTGTGTGCAGACCACTGATGGGAGGGCACCCTGAACGTCCTATAGTACCTGAACACGACACCGAAAAAGAGTAGTTTATTAAATGGGAAAAGCTCCTGCATGTACGAAGGGTTATTATTGACTAAAGGATGAATAAACAAGTCTGGATACTATCATCCACTAAGGTTAACACCACCATAGCTAATTGCTGCCAAAAAGTGGTTTGCCAACGATGACGGAATCGAGAGAGCTTGAAGATCTCTGCCCTCATCATTTCCCTTATTTGAGTTTAGCTTAGTGTTGGAGTGTGTGAGTTAGAGAACTTGAAGATTCCACATTATTAACTGTTCAAACAGTTTAGTACTGAACCCTGTTAATCTGCGGAACGCCTCTTTATGAATCGTAAGGCCTTCGCACACAGAAGACTGCTATTGTCGTATTAGTGTTTTATAAACAGACCTGGCGAGCCGAGTCTGATGCACTTCATCATGCATTATGAAAAGTTTATTATTAGTCGAAATAATCCACAGTACAAGACAAACGTGGTCGGCACCGGTGCTATTTCTAGTCGGGGCTAATGAATGAAGATGACTCACACAGCTTACAGTCACTGCTGGGTTGTGCTGCGTTGGACAACCGGTGACGCCTCCGTGTCGGTCAGCTCACGCTCATCATCTGTTAAGGTTTTCTGCTCAACATTGCATTGCTGTCTTTCTTTCACTCTACGGGATTTCAACTTAAAAATACATTTTCTAGGTGGCGCTATCGAGGCAATTATGGACGCATCTGCAAAGTTACATGACTTTTTGAGCATGTTTAGGCCCTCTAAATGTCACGGTTTTGTGTGTGTGCGGAGTTAACTTGTAAAATAAATCAAAACAAAAGTAGGCAGGAACCGAACGATCACATCAAAAGCCGAGACAAAGAGTCTCACAGGATGACACTGAAACAGGGTGCAGCATACAGACGGATCGGACACCAGAGACCTTAAATACAAACAAGGTAACAAGTCACAGGTGAGACAACACGAGGGTGGGCAGGGAGCTGATTGGCTGACGAGACACAGGTGAAAGAAACCAAACACAGACAGGAACTAAAACACGGAACGATGACACGAGGCAGGTAAAATCAAAATAAAACAGGAAACAATGAACATAACACACGAACAACGGCAGAAAACAAGAATCATTGAAAAACTTAATCATAGAAAACCCACCACATATTCAACCCCACAATCAAAACGACAGAATAAACCAAGTCCAGGCAGGGATCACGACCCGAAGAGGCGATTCATCGCAGAGAAGACAAGACAAGCACTTTTGTGCTCGTGCCCTAATAATATCGATGTTTGATATTTAGGATTCAGTTAGGAACATTAACATTAAGTCTGTGAACCCCCAACGCACTACAGGAGCATTCTGGGCAGGTGATCAGGTTCAGTCCGGCTTTGATTCAGGAAATGTCATTGTTAGGAAGGGCAAGTCCGACCCAATTATCCTGCAGCCTGAGCCGACAGTACAGAGTGAGGTCGAGACCGCACAACGTTGTAGAGAGAAGTAACAGGCATGCCCACGTTTTACTGTAAAAGCTTGTCAACATAGCCAACTGAATAGATGTTTATATTTGACAGGCATGTATTGGCTAACACCGACTGCAGCACCGGACCGCCTTACCAGAGGGTTCGGAACGCTGCTGCAGCATCAATCACGGCACGGAGGGCTTCTCTCAATGGAAAAATAGATTTCCCTGCTTCTCCTTGACTGGGTGAAATTAGCCTGTGATGGACAGATGGTTTATCCAATCATCTGCCAAGTAGATTTTCTGAAAAATGCCTGCCCTTTTTTTTCCCGAACAGTCCAGGGACGACTTCCCAGATGGTTCTGTGTAACAAACCATCTGGCGCGTCAGGTTAGCATAACTGACTGGGGCCTATTCTCACACAACATCATTAGATACAGGACACTTCCAATTCTCACTAATCCCGTCTCCAAATTTCAATATATCAGAACAATCTGGACCCCTCCACACAATAGCCTTTCTGTTAATCTACTTGCAGGTACCAGTTGTAGCGTGTGAAAGGCTCGAGCGCCGAACATCGCTGCCACACACCCTCGAGTGCACGGCGCCGCCTGTGATTGAGTATGTGACTGTCATCATGACACCAATTAGGCCACACGGTTCTGAGCCGCAGAAGCAGGCAACCGGGTTAACGACATGTGTTTGGGGGCAACAGCTGGATACTCTCTGAGAATTTTAAATCTCCAGATAGCCGAGCAAAGTGGAGCACCATCGAATACCAGAGCACATAGAAACACTGTGAGTAAACAGTCACTGCTCACCAACGGCTTCTGTTTTATGACCGTCGTAACTTACTGTACTATTAGCTAACTGTTGCATGATGCATGATGAAAAGGAGCGTGCATGAGACTGACGTCCACACATAACCCTGCAGGGTTCATCCTCTGCATGCATCCTCTTTCCTGCATCAGGAAACAGTTTTTTTTAATGCAAAAAAAGGGGAAATAAGAAGCAAATGACACTGTTGCATGCTTGCTCTCGCTAAGAACATCAGACAACCCTCCCTTCAGCAGTATTCATACATTTCCTTCAGTCTCCTTTCATTAGTTTAGAAATCTTAGAGTTTCCAGCTAAAACAGCTCCAAGAGTGCAGCTCTAATGTGTTTTTGTTTTATTTTAATACAAATGTGGACCAGGGGAGTAAAGTGTGGATGCTCTACACTCCTGTAAAGACTTGTGACTGCTGTGACGTCATGTACAGTATATCTAAATCCATCCTCAGACCAACAGATTTAGACAAACCAAAGTATTCAGAACTGCTTCTGTGAGAGTTTTTCTGCTGTCGAGGAGGCGTCTCCGGTCCAGATTTTGTCTTGATGACACACACACACAGACTCACCTCACACTGTGGCGGCTGGTAATCCTGGCTCTTTGCCAATCCTATCCCCACGGGTGAGCGGATGACAGTGCATGATATTAGCTCGTGAGACAGTAGAGCTGGCAGTCTTTTCGCAAAGCCTGGGAACATGCGATGATGCTGGTGAGTGCGGATGATGATGATGATGGTGGTGTCTGTGCCAGTGCTGATGGATATCCCCATCCCAGATGGCCGTCTCTCCACGAGACGGAGCGCACAAAACCTCTCAGCCAGCAGGAGGCTTCAGTGACCAACCTCCATCTCCCCACCAAGGTCACCGGAATAAGGGGAGAGAAGTTTAATATCTCCACTGCTGACACATGTAATGTAATTGTTACCTTGTGAAACAGATATAGCACTTTCCAAGAGGAAGAGAAAAGCTTTAGCCTGATGGCTCTCTAGTGAATGCTCCAAATCCTTCGGCTTTCCTCACAATCGGGAGGCAGTTCTTTTACAATCTGAGAAAATTCCCACATGCACTTTACTTCTACTATAGTTTACAGTATGTGTTGATGATCTTAACCACCATCAGTCCATTCATATATTCCCAAAGTCTGCATGACGATGGAACCACCAGTGTCTTTGCAGCCCTTATATGAAGAAACAGGTTTTTAAAGATGATAAGTTGACTTCTTTCTCATAGACACATGCACATATATACATATGCATTGGATGCTTTGGCCTGCTAAGTGGAGTCGTCGTGGTAACCGTCAGATGTGCCCTCTCTGTGGTCCAGTCTGTCCTGATAATTCGATCCAATTTGAATGTATAAGTCGCCAAGTGGTACCGGTACCATAGGACCTCCTCGTCTCCATGGTGATCTGTAGAGGATGACAATAAATGCCTCATTGGTCGTCATCCATCATACTATGTTAGACTTAGTAACACACTTACTTCCCTGTTCCAGTTTCCCAACAGTTACATCAGCTGATTCGTTCATTGGACACACTCCTCATACATCCTGCTGAACAATGAGACAGGTTTAAGTTTTCTCATCAAGTATTTAGCTGGATTTCTATAATTTATTGTGTTCACGAATTTTGTCTCCTGGAGAACTGGTGATTTCCCAGAACAGCCGTGAAAGGATATAACACGCATCCACTGAAACGTCATGGCGGGTTCCAGGAAAATAAAACACACTGTCATTACATACGACGTGACATTTACATGGACTGACTCACTGCTGTAATTCCTAGAACGTTTGCGTTTCCGAAAAGATACGTGGAGGCTTGTTTAAGGTTTAGTTGTTAAAGGGTTTATTAAACAGACTTTTTAATTGCTCAGTAGGGTCATTTTCTGCACGGTTGCAAAAGGTCCGATCTCTAAATAGTTTGTAATCAAAGCCTTGTTAGACGGATCAGACAGTAATTAGACAAAGCATGTTATGACTAATGCTAACATATTTTAGCCTGTTATCTTATTATGTGGGGGGCCGTCAAGTAGGTCAGTTTCATAAAGCCTAATTGTTGGGCTTGAGGTTTTATTCAGAAAGAACCTCAGACAGCCCCAGTATGTGAGATCAAACCTGCACTGTGAGCAGCTGCTGTGAATAAAACAGGCTGATAAAACGAGGACATCCGAGGATGAACACAGAACCTTTTTTTTTTTTACAAGGTTTTCCGTATAAAAAGAAAACAAGTTTTGTTCTTTTTTTTTTCGTCCAAGATTAATGAGACTTCAAGAATATGAAATCTCTATTATACCCTTGAGCAAGGCAGTCAGCCCATAAAACACACGGATGACATTACGTACGGCGATGTCCTCAACCCTGAAAAACTTTGTCTGAACTCACAGTAAAATGGCAAGATGAGACGAATGTCTCAGAGGGCATCGTAATTCTAGCTGGCATATAAGGACGGGGGTGGGGTGAGGGGGGGCTTCATGGTATAATAACTTGTCTTTAAACGATTATTAAGACACGACATTATCGCTTTTATTTCTACAAATATTGATTTTAGTGGTTGCATTCACTTGTCCCTGCACAAATATGAGTAAATGATGATTTTCGCCGGGCTCGGGACCAGACTGCCGTCCTCCCTCAGGTCTGGAGAATCTGATTTGTAGGCTGGAGCATCTCCGCGGCGCCACAATGCTTCATTTCCTACGGTATCCTGTGACACATTTTACTTCAGTCCAAAGAAATTGCAGCTCCTGTGATTTGGATATTGCGCTCGGCCATATTGGGACTTTGATATTGTGCAGCCCCTTGAAGGCAGCACCCAGAATATGGTGGCGTCTTGAATCAAACATTTACTTACAAATAAGTAGAAGAACGTCAGGTGCTAATTTAGATTAGTAGTGTCGGACAGAAATATAAGGGTGATATATGCCGGTGTATTCTTCTGTTATTAACATGACACTTTATTTACCCACAAGCCATTGCTCCGTGCCGCGGCAGGCATTTAATCAGCTCAGAGAAACGGCTCCGCATTACTCTTTCCCCGGCATCCTAACATTGGTTGCCTGTCAGTCATGATTGATTTTAAAATTTGATTGATAACTCTTCGTTGCTTGTCAAGGCCTCGCTCCCAGCTGTACTTTAGACCTTTTAACCGTCGATGAGCCATTGTGCAACCCGGGAGCCGGCGGGCTCGCCTGTATCGGCGCTGCCTTTTGTTACACCAGCTGGAATAGTGTTCTCCTTCAAATCACCTGTCAAGACACAATTCTGCTTTTAGCTTTGCTTCTCTTTTCCCTCAGACTCTATTTCTTCTTTTAGCCGTGTTCTCATACCTGACAGTCTCGTAATACTTGCAGCAGTCCAAAAAACTTCAAACAAGTGGAGTTTCCAAACCAATTTTTTTTACCATCATTTAACCCCCCACAATGCAGGGAATCATCCACATTGAATTTAATGATTTTTATAATAAATAGCCTTAAAAGACCTATGAGACTCATTTGAATTTAAACAATGGAAGTAATTAAAGTTAATGAATCTTATTGGAGTATATTTGTTGACCTGGGTTGACTATATGATAACAAATTTAATGTTAGCAGCAGTGGCAATTTAAATAATAATATATTATTTCATTTTAAGGTTTAAGACCAGATTTTTTAAGCACTTTTACTCATCATTTCTTAGGTGTTTGTTGCTCCCCTTTGATTTGGAATGTAGCTCATGGTGGCTAATAGATAAACAAACGTTTTTACCAAAAGTACCAATGTTGCATCATCTCTCTTTTGCATACAATCCAGCTGTTAGCCGTAATCACACTGTTGGATACAGCAGCTATAATTTACTGAATTCTATCACAGTAACAACGAGGCGTCTTCAAAGCGGGGACCTTTGTGTTGCTCCAATGATTTGGATCCTATTTCATCAATACCATGCAGTTGATATACCAATAAATATTTGCCTTGCAAGTCTTTTGCTCTGCATAACTCCCGGTTCTATACTGACAAATCAATCTTTAGCAAGCAGCGATGATCATCAGAAATACCAAAACATTACAACTGTAAAGAATCTACAAGACCTAAGGGACCCGTGCACATACACCAGATGTCACTTGTCTTCTAGCATATTGTCGTCTCTCAGGAAGAGATCCTGGGCTTCCTGAAGGCAGGTTGTTTTAGGATACAGCTGAACTGGATTACTGCTGCACCAACACGGTGGAAAAACAAACATTGACTCTTATTATAGCCTCGAATACAAACAGCAGATATCATCAAACTGCATTATAGGCAACTGATTATGATCTAAATGTATAAAGCAGGGGGTTTTGTTTACCTGCAGTTGTTGGTTGGTCTCATTTGGTAAATAACTTTGTGACAGATGGTGTTAGTTATCATGTTGGGACGACTAGACTGCTTTCACAGACAGAGCCATATTTAGTTTATACTCACAGCAGCTTTAATGGTCTTATGTGATTAACACGCTAAGACAAATGTCATCCCCCTATATGACGCCAGTGTTCTGCTGGCTGTGACATATTTATAGATCAGCAGTCAGGGATAAAATGGAAAAAAAAATTGGCTGACGTTAATCCCCGGATGGGATGTTTGGCCCTGAACATCCCGGACTGCTGTCTTGTAACATGTTTCCTCGTATGTGACAGTGAAGTCTGGAGCTGCAGATGTCACAGATTCACTAAAATAATAATAATAATAATCTGATTATTATTATTTCATTATTAGGTTTCCCTTATTCACGTCACTATGATGTCAGTTGATTCTTGAAATATTTAACGTCATCTAACTACTGACTTTAAACAGGGAAGATATTGTCTTTTCCATTCTCGCTCTTCATCCTGTTCCTGTAATATGTAACAATGAGCGACCTTGCAGGAAAAACCTGAGTGACGCTTTACTGCACCAGAAACTACCTCAGAATTCTCATTTACGGGCGTCATGGCGAAGTGAAAAGACCCGAAGATGAAGATGATGGAGGAAGGTATGAAGAGAGAGAAAAGAAAAAAAAAAAGGTCCTTCAGTCAGTGTAATGCTAGCCGTTAGCAACCACCCTTGAACACAACTGCTGCGAGTTCAGATGGAGAGACCGCAATCTCAAATTGTCACTGACCTTCTGTAGCCGCTCTGTTGATCATCGTCTTTTATTCCCTTCAAATAATGCTACAAGTAGTGCGGTACTCTTCCAACCAACACATCAACAGAATTGAATGCCCCGGTGTCCTATTGCAGCCGAAACTGGCCACTTTTGGTCAGCAAAGCCACATTATGTTGCTAAGAGGGAAACTATTTGAGGTTATAGAAACAGTACATATGATGTAAGTGATGATTCATCATTGATTTGTAGCAGTCGGCATTGAACTCATTATGAACTAGAGGCCGTCATGCAATCTGCATCGTCATGCACACAGTGTTTCAGGGTTTACGGTGGTATTAAGAGGACAGGACAATAATTCTCTCCCTAGTTCCTACCACTTCACTTCCAGGGCCTTCACATCCACCTCTGCAGGTTGTGACACTATTGCAGTCGAAACGTGTCCACAGACCCGACACACGAAACGTTTAAAAGACCTGCTGAGGAAATCAAACCCGCCTCTGTGGTCGTGTGTCTCCGGGACCGCGTTCCTGCCTTGATGAAAGACACCCTCAAACAGCCACGCGCGGCGTTCGCAGCGCTACGTGTGAGGAAATCAAATTCAGGTGACTGATAGCAGGTTATGCAGCGCTTTAATTTGTCTTATGTGTATATTTATGCACTCGAGTTCGAGCTGCGGCGTCGTGGCTCACAAAGCGTCGGCTGATCAGTTGTGAGGATGCAATTGGAACTCAAACTGAAAAGAGACGCGGAAAATTACAAGGGTGTTACTGCGGAAACGGCTTCATCAAACACATTTCGGTGGATTTAATGAACTGATAAAGCACAGAGTAGGTGAACTGTCTTTAGCGATGGATAACAAAGCCCGTCCTCCGTAGCTGATGTGAACATACAAGCGCTCGTGTGACAAATTAAAGGACAAATCAACTGAAAGTGTGAGGCCCTGTCATATCATATCATCCAACATCTTCCCCAGGTGTCTGAACGGGCCGAGATGCGGTGACAGTGAAGGTCAGAGCATGCGATTCACGTCATTTTCATACTCGTCAAAAAAACTCAGCATCCCCCCCTTCATGCTTTATTATTCAGCCTTTTCTTTTAATTTGTCACTGGTCTGCATGTTACCATGGTTACCCAGTGATTTGCATCAACAGGGCATTGATTGTTTTATATGATCTCACCCAGACGGCTCACAATCAGCAGATGAAATAAATGTTTTATCTTTTTTAATGCTGCTAAAACAATAAGGTCCTTTTTAGATCACAACTCCTCTTGGTCCAGTTGTTCCGTCTGCACCGGATTAACGTCGGCGCTTAATCACGGCAAGACTCATGAGATCAAGAACCTTTCAGAAGAATCCTTACCGTTTACCCTTTCATCCATCCATCCCCAGACCAGCCAGAGAGGCGAGAGAGAAAAAAAAAAGATTTCAAACCATTTGTCACCAAGGGAGACCTTTGATTTCTAATTGTGATATAGATCATAAATGGTGTGCAGTGCACCCGCGGGGGTGTTTTGTGTGGTGCTGTATAGCTCTTAAAATGTGAGCTGATTTCTTTCATCTCTGATGTCCATACGAGGGCTTTGGGGGATTTTCGGATTGATAGAAATCAGTGACATTTGGAGTCTCCATAACGACTAAAAGGTGAGGGGAGGATGAAATATGCAACAGGAGGAGATGGAGAGGGAGAGCACTGTCACACATGGCTGCAACCTTCAAGGCTGACCACTCCTGGTTAGCTTTCATCAAACGGTGCTGATGCTGAGGAGCTTCGCTGCAGGATGCAGGGACTCTATTTGCAAAGGTGTGTTTCTTCATCATGGCTTGACGCCTTCCGAACACTTGTTACCACCTTAACCCTAATTCCTCCCATAATACACACTCATTTACTGTATCGTGAACAGTGGATTGACTTGGACATTTATTAGTCCTCCTCATGTTTGACTCTGCCACCGGATGGGGAGCCAAAGTTTATTGAACTTAATTAAATCACCTCTATAATTACTTCTACATCGCAATTACGATCCGGAGCTCAACCCCGAGCTCGTCGAAGAACAACCTTTGGTATGATATTGACGCAGCACAAGTCGCTTAAAAGACCCGAGTTTGTCTTCTATTGATGCTAACGAGCTGACGGAGTTATTTGAAAGCCTCCCGCACCACGGGGAAAGACGAATGGGAGGTATTTGTCAAACTGCGAGCGTGGTCGGAGGAGAATGTGTTACCAGATTGGTAGCATTTGCAGAGTTACCTCCTCTTTGTTCATTCTTCCTCGTTGGTATTTGATTTTATGATTCCTGGGATTGTTTCCCTTTCAGTTGAACTATTGGATGAGTTCTAGAAACAGGTGAGTTTGTCATCCGGAAGGCTTTTGTACATTATATAACATATCCGATCTTATTTATCTTTATACATCTATTTAAAAGGACTAATTGGGATCCAACCAGACCTTTTGTAGACGTGTTTGCAGAACTGATTAAAAACATATCAATAGGTGTTTACATGGTTTGTATTCCCTCCTTCCCTGTAAATACATCAAATAATGTCAAGCTTTCCTTATAGTCGCAGGCACAAAATCAACATATCGCAGTGCTTTTGATGATGTAAAAACACGGCGGTACATGAAGAGGAGGTACGTCACCAGGTGCCAGGCTGTGGGGGAACCGGGGTGGATGTTTTCCTCAGAAGAGGGAAACATGGCAGCTGCAAGTCACATGTTAGCAGCTGCTACAAAGCCACTTCAGCGGTGCAGACTCTGATACCTCGCTGGGAGTTAAACATTCATTTCAAGCTGAAAACCGCATTATGGCGTGTTCTGTATGATAGTCATGCGCTGGCATCAGAACTGACAGCTAGTCTCAATTATACTCTCCATGTGCTGCTGTGAAGTATTCAGCAGCCTTGAAATTAAAGCTGGAAAAAAAAGGTAGAAAAGTTGAAAGGCAGATGCTTTCCACACGGTGTGGAGGTTTGTTTTCTGATCCAACCCGCCATCTTCCTGATTAATGTCGTTTAATTGTGTGCATTAATTATTCCGTGACATAATAAAACATTTACAGTAGCTGAATGAAACTATTAGCTCTCGTTTTTCATACCGAAAGCGTTGCAAACTGCACACTCAAGATCTGGATCTCATTCTACTCCCCCGGATGATTAATGGCGTCGACGAGGAGACGAGGAGACCCCGGATTGATAAGAAACAAGTTAATTGGGTTGGTAGCCATGGAGAACGGAGCGAGATCTGGCTGCTCCAGTGACGGAGGTGACAAACAGATTAGATGCAGGAAAGATGACAGTGGATCAGTGCGAGTGTCAGCTAAAGCCAATCGCTCAGATTGCCCTCGCTCATGGGAGAGGGCTCCGTCACACAACAACAGCAGCAGCAGTGGCGGGCGGCGGCTGGCGAGGGGAGGGGAGGCGACAGCACTCACCTGGAGGAGGGCGGGAGGATATTATAGCTCTACAGTGAAGTAACAGACATGTCATAACACAAACATTTCACGGTGTCCATCAGACAGATGACTTCAGTGTTTCAGCAACTCTGGTTAGCAGGTGGTTGATAAGTGATTTTGCCGAGGACCCCCTTAGAAGGACATCAAGGACCCCTGAGGGTCCCCTCACCTCACTTTGGGCACTCCTGTCTTCCGCTCCCTTTACAATCATAGTTTCCTGTGTTTCTATTCATAAGAATATGAAGGAATATTTGTCCTTCTTGTCATACTCCTTTGTTATAGAACATAAGCAGCCTAATTAGAGTTGGCTGCTTACCTTACCTTACCTTAAGTTACCTTACCTTACCTTACCTTACCTTACCTTAAGTTACCTTACCTTACCTTACCTTACCTTACCTTACCTTACCTTACCTTACCTTACCTTACCTTACCTTCATTCATACATAATTTAGTCACATTGTTTTGACGTTTTTACTCTGTATCACCACAGATCGTCTCTTTTGGTGTATATAACATGCAGAGGCAGTCAGTACAAATACTTCCTGACTGTACTTGACACTTCAGTTATCGGTGCTTATTTTGCTTTTTACTCCTGATATTTGAACACGACTACACGTTTTATAATTCTAAGGTGCCTCTTTCACTTTTGCTTGAATAAAAGAAGTCGAGTCACTGCTTTCTTCCAGTCTCTTAACCTGCATCTGTATTTCCGTCTAAGTAAAGAATATGTTTGCTTTCCGCCACCTCTGATGAAACCGTAAATGCACTTTTGATGTCAGCCAATAGCACTTAAATCAGCCCAAATCTCAGGTAAATGTTGAAAAATGTAGACCATGACCTCACCGCTCCTCGGTGAGAAATATCAGTGATACACTACAATATGTTTCCCTCACACAGACATCGGTAGGTAGGTAGATACTTACCAGACATTAGACTCAGAGCACATATAGACTGATAATGGGGGTTGATGTAAGGCTTTTGAAATGCGATGTGAAAAGCAGCAGTAACAGCAGCAGCTGTAGCTGCAAGCGACTGCATAGCTCTGGGTAACCTGTGTGGCAGCAGGTACGGAGCAGGAGTGTGAGCAGGGCACTGATGACTTAATTATGCTGTGACGACGGGGAAAAAAAAAAGGAGGGTTTGTTCGATATGTGATGCGGTGAGAGGAGGACGCCGTGCGAGCAAAGTGGAAACTCGTGTTTGGCTGTCTGACGCTGACAGGAAATACTTCTAACTGCTGCAGTGTAACAGCGTTTTGTTCTTTATATTCTACTATCATGTCAGGTGTTCGAGTCAAGTCCCCTGTGGCTCATGAATCCGTCCCTGCACCTTTTAGTCTTTACCTTGTTATTTCATGGAGCTCTACCGGAGCTGAAGTTTTTTTTTAAAGGTATATATAATTTAAACATGTGGTATAATATAATACTTAATATATAATAATCCAGGTAACTGTAGGGCCTCACCTGGACTCAGTTTCCCACAATGCAACACAGTCCTCACTTGTTGTAATGCAGCGACTTGCTGCTGGCTGAGCCTCGCAGGGTTCGGTTGACCTTCAACAACAAGACATCTAACATCCTTTAAATATATGTGAGAGGAAGAGGAGACATACTGTGTGTATCTACCGTGTGTACTTTCCTTCAAACCGCAATTAACGCTTTGATTAGATTCCTCAAACGAAGCGTAATAAGGCTCCTGTTGTTTATAATTCATCATACCTGGTACACCTGAGGTGTTTTAAAAATTAAATTAGATGCAGGAAACAACAAAACGTTTAGTCTCTTGACTTTGCAAAAAAAAAAAAAGTTTAACTGCACGGAATCGTCAAGGTAATGTGTTTGAATAAATACACACCGGAGAAACACACACACACAAACACGAACGCCGAGGTGTCGTGAAAGTTGCTCAGGTGGTGCACTAGTTAAATTTTACAAACCTTGGACAGGTTGTCCATAAAAAAAAAGGCTAAATATCTGGAGGCCAGTGTGTATAGATGAGACAGGAGGCTTGTTCGCCGGAAAGGACGAACCATGGTCATCTGACAGCTGTTTGAAGTTTACAGCAGCATTAATTCATCTTTTATGAGACGGGGATGGAAACACTGGTCTTTACATTTTTAGTCTCAGTGCGAGCACTTACGGAAAGCATTCGGAGGCGTAAGTGAGGTCTGAGAGGAGAAGTGGTTCTACCTGTTCGTTATTATTCAGTTCAATCATCATCATCATCAGGTCGGAACCCCCCCTGGAACAACAGAGCAAGAGGTTGTGAAGTGCTGTTTCATCATGTTTAATGTCCGAGCCTCGAGCGCTCCGGCGCCGCAGTGGGTCAAGGTTGTAGACGCCTTAATGCAAACGACCTTTGGACGACCGAATGTCCAGGATTTAGGTCCTGTTGGATTCCAACAGAACCTAAAGCACATCTCAGCATCACTTTGATTTACTGACACCAATCTTTGCACTTGGGCTCGGTGCAGCTTCTATAGGATGCACAATTAACCCACAATAAACCCCTGGAGGCCTCTGCAGTAGGCAAGGATTCATCATCCATTTAGATTTATGTTAAAAACAGGCAAATTCTAAACTTTATTTTTTACATTTCAGGTAGTACATGTAGTTCTTTAACTCAGTAGGCAGTGAAGAGACTCGTATCATTAACAGCTCCTATCAGATACCTGCCCTGTTGACAGCATGACTACAGCTGTGAACATTTTGATAATGAGAATCTGTGTTTCACACGCCGAACGTGTAGGCGACAGTCACATCGAAACAACTGAAATGAAACGGTCTTGAATCTCTCGCTGTGCAGAACATAAAAGACGAGTCAGTTGCACACATCATTAAGAAAACAAGGGGTAAACACATTCCCCCACTTTGATAAGCCTTTTAGTGACCAGTATTTTTTGGTCCCCCCCCAGGTCCTAACACCAGCTGTTACAGTGAGGACTGACATCGGTATATAACTAACCTCTCACTCAGAGGAGAGCAAGTGCACTTACTTTCCACTCGTATCCTTTATATTGCACAAAACAATATAGGAGGAAGGAGACATAGTTTCCCTTTTTAACTCTTAACTCGACTGGGGTCAGACGGTTCGTCACCACGTCACATCCACTCCGTTGTGGTGTCGGTGTGACGATGACAGCAGATCCACTCCTCTTCCTCTGAGTCAGGCAGCAGCGTGAGGCGGTTGGCAGGTCGCCCTCGGCTAAAGTATCATCATGAGATGTTGTGCGGTTGAGCACCTGGAATTGGGCATGTGGGCATTGTCAGCACCTGTTTATGGCAGCGGTTGTCACACACTCCCACGCCGGCGGGGGCCCATAACCCGACGCAGATTAGACCACCGGCACCCGTTTGATTCCAGTCATGCTTTTATTAAAGGAAGTGTGTGAACTCAATACTCATACATTATGTTGTAGTGATACTTTTGGATTTCTGTGAGTTCGGGGAAAAATAAATATTTTGAATGACCCCTCTTGATAAGAGTAAGTGATTGTGTTCTCTTTGATTAAATAATAATGATTATATTCTTCTTTCAAATTTACAGTGCTTGTAGCACATTTTACTGCACTAGTAATACAAATTTTTATTTATTTATTTTTTACTAAATGCACATTTTATTCCATCAATTTATAGTGTATACATTTATATTCTCATTTAATATATATTGTTATTATTATTATTATTATTATTATTTAGTCCTTTGATCACCCAGCCAACATGTTTTTTACAAAATTATAATATAATAGTATAACCAGTGTGACATCTTAAATTTCTTTTTAAAATAATAACATGCATTTACTTAAATATCAGTTATTAAATTAAATCTTAACACTATTTAATTCTTAATTAAATTGAATTGCCTTTAGCCTCATTTTCATAAGGTGGAAAGCCACATTTAATCTGCATAATAAGTCTGCATAAGAAGATGTCACGTGAGGCAATTAGGATTAATAATGGGCTCATTCCATTTAGGTGTGCCAGTTTCTGTCCGTTGGTCGTGTGCACGCCGGCTCTGTGGGACGCTTAAATGGAACACAGACGTCATTGATGTTATTTTGTGCCACCTGTGCTATTCCTGCAGTTACAAGTCAGGATATCTGTTGTGAAATGAAGGTTCCTGCAGGTGTCCAGCAGGTACGGGTCCAGGATTCACTCCCTTGTTTTCGGACCAGAAACCGACTGCAGTAGATCTTTTGTGCCGGTTCCTCTGTAAAACCTCGCCAGCTATTGTGCGGGAAGAGGAGAGCGCCGCGTTCGGTCGGCCTGCAGCCGCCCGTTTCTTGGCAAAAATCTCAAAGTTGGTCGCATCCTTTTTTAATCTGGGCAGTTCTCTTGAACTTCAGCCATCTGCCTTTCTACATCAAACCAGCAAAAGAAAGTGGTCAAGAGGATTTAAATGAAGTCAGAACAGAACAAAAACATGCCCCATTTTCTTACATTTTAACAACAACTTATATGGGACAAGTGTCGGGTGCTGTGATGCCGGGAGCCGGTGACCAGCATCAGACACAAGTCAAGCCTTGTCTCGTTGGTCCGACAGCATGAATAGAATAAAAGCACTCGTCCACATATCAGGGTGAACACACGGGAGTCAGCAGGTCAGAATAAAGGACGTACTGGGTCATTTGTGTTGAAAGACTTGTAATCGTAACACATTTAACACATTAGTCCGGGAAGAAGAGGC